>OZ014550.1:41389160-41551484 GCA_963966155.1 Clivina fossor | reverse complement strand
CAAAAAAAAAAAAAAGATAATTATTTTAGCTCATTAATTTTGTAATTATTTTGAAAATCTATTTTTAACAAAATTAATTTGAAATTTGTATGGTTTAAATTTTTTTGCAGGGATAAATATATTTATATATATATATATATATATATATATATATATATATATATATTTCACAAGGTTATGATTGTTTTCTACAAGGTTATGACTGTTTTTCACAAGATTACAATTTTGTTTCACAAGGTTATAACTGTTTTTTACAAGATTATAAATTTTTTAACAAGATTATGACTGTTTTTCACAAGGTTATGACTGTTTTTTTACAAGATTATGAAGTTTTTTACAAGATTATGACTGTTTTTTACAAGGTTATGACTGTTTTTCACAAGGTTATGACTGTTTTTTACAAGATTATGAAGTTTTTGACAAGGTTATGAATGTTTTTTACAAGATTATGTCTCTTTTTCACAAGGTTTTGACTGTTTTTTACAAGATTATAAAGTTTTACACAAGATTATGACTGTTTTTCACAAGGTTATGACTGTTTTTCACAAGATTATGTCTGTTTTTCACAAGGTTATTACTGTTTTTCACAAAATTATGAAGTTTTTCACAAGGTTATGACTGTTTTTCACAAGGTTATGACTGTTTTTCACAAGATTATAAAGTTTTTTACAAGATTATGTCTGTTTTTCGCATGGTTATGACTGTTTTTTACAAGATTATGAAGTTTTTCACAAGGTTATGAATGTTTTTTACAAGGTTATGTCTCTTTTTCACAAGGTTATGACTGTTTTTCACAAAATTATGAAGTTTTTCACAAGATTATGACTGTTTTTCACAAGGTTATGACTGTTTTTCACAAGATTATAAAATTTTTTACAAGATTATGACTGTTTTTTACAAGGTTATGACTGTTTTTTACAAGGTTATGAAGTTTTTCACAAGATTATGACTGTTTTTTCACAAGATTATGACTGTTTTTCACAAGATTATGATTGTTTTTTACAAGATTATGAAGTTTTTCACAAGATTATGACTGTTTTTTTACAAGGTTATGACTGTTTTTCACAAGGTTATGACTGTTTTTTACAAGGTTATGAAGTTTTTCACAAGATTATGACTGTTTTTTCACAAGATTATGACTGTTTTTCACAAGATTATGATTGTTTTTTACAAGATTATGAAGTTTTTCACAAGGTTATGAATGTTTTTCACAAGGTTATGACTGTTTTTCACAAGGTTATGACTGTTTTTTACAAGATTATAAAGTTTTTTAAAAGATTATGTCTGTTTTTCACAAGGTTATGAATGTTTTTTTACAAGGTTATGTCTCTTTTTCACAAGGTTTTGACTGTTTTTTACAAGATTATAAAGTTTTTCACAATATTATGACTGTTTTTATTACCTTGTGAAAAACAGTCATAACCTTGTGAAAAACAGTCATAATCTTGTGAAAAACATCCATAATCTTGTGAAAAAATTTATAATCTTAAAAAAAACCAGTCATAACCTTGTAAAAAACAGTCATAAAAAAAAAAAAAATTTTAAAATTTAATTTCAAATTTTTGACATGTTACATGACATATAAGTAAAAATATAATTATTTTTGAAATTAATTAATATATGTATATATATATATATATATATATATATATATATATATATAATCAAATCAAATATATATATATATATATATATATATATATATATATATATATATATATATATATATGATTGATTTATTAATTATTATAAATAATTTTTTTAATGTAACAAATAATTTTAAAATAATGTATTTCTTTAACAAGCAAGGTTATGACGCTTTTCACAAGGTTTTAAAAATTTTCACTAAGTTTTGATGTTTATACAAAAAATAATTTTAAAATATCATTATTATTATTATTATTACATATTATAAATTTATTAAAAATATCATAACCTTGTGAAAAATATTATAACCTTGTGAAAAATATTATAACCTTGTGAAAAATATTATAAACTTGTTAAAAATATTATAACCTTGCGAAAAATATTATATCCTTGTGAAAATATCATAACCTTGTGAAAAATATTATAAACTTGTTAAAAATATCATAACCTTGTGAAAAATATTATAAACTTGTGAAAAATATCATAACCTTGTGAAAAATATTATAAATTTGTTAAAAATATCATAACCTTGTGAAAAATATTATAACCTTGTTAAAAATATCATAACCTTGTGAAAAATATTATAACCTTGTGAAAAATATTATAACCTTGTGAAAAATATTATAAACTTGTTAAAAATATTATAAACTTGTTAAAAATATCATAACCTTGTGAAAAATAATATAACCTTGTTAAAAATATTATAAACTTGTTAAAAATATCATAACCTTGTGAAAAATATTATAAACTTGTGAAAAATATCATAAACTTGTTAAAAATATTATATCCTTGTGAAAAATATTTTAACCTTGTGAAAAATATTATAAACTTGTTAAAAATATTATAAACTTGTTAAAAATATCATAACCTTGTGAAAAATATTATAACCTTGTGAAAAATATTATAAACTTGTGAAAAATATTATAACCTTGCGAAAAATATCATAACCTTGTAAAAAAACATTTGATGTTTTTCAAAGGAAAAATCAAGTTTAGATTCGTCATTTAAAAATGTATTCGTTATTTTTTTAATAAATTAAATTTGCGTTCTCATATCTCCTAATCTAATTAAAATCCATTAATTAATATGATAATTAGCGAACACCGGAAATTAATCCAGTGGCTAATTAATTAGTTAATTAATTCGGTAATTAACAAAAAGAACTAATTAATGAATTCGGCAAAAACAAATTAGAGTTTTAATTTCTTATTAAAAATTAACTGAGAAGATTAATTTGAAATTATTAATTAGTTTTTTTATTTGTCTAATTAATAATTAATTAATTAGTGAAATTCAATATGGCTTATAACGGGTTCCAAAAGCCATGATTGCATAATCATAAAATTAAAACAAGGTTATGATATTTTTCACAAGGTTGTAATATTTTGCACAATATTTTAAAAACCTAGTAACTTTCTTAAATTTCTAGTAACCTTTCAAAAAACCCCAAAAACCTAGTAACTTTCTTAAAAACCTAGTAACTTTCTTAAATTTCTACTAACCTTCCAAAAAAACTCCAAAAACCTAGTAACTTTCTTAAAAACCTAGTAACTTTCTTAAATTTCTAGTAACCTTCCAAAAAAACCCCAAAAACCTAGTAACTTTCTTAAAAACCTAGTAACTTTCATAAAATCCTACTAACCTTCCAAAAAAACCCCAAAAACCTAGTAACTTTCTTAAAAACCTAGTAACTTTCTTAAATTTCTAGTAACCTTCCAAAAAACCCCAAAAACCTAGTAACTTTCTTAAAAACCTAGTAACTTTCATAAAATCCTAATAACCTTCCAAAAAACCCCAAAAACCTAGTAACTTTCTTAAAAACCTAGTAACTTTCTTAAATTTCTAGTAACCTTCCAAAAAACCCCAAAAACCTAGTAACTTTCTTAAAAACCTAGTAACTTTCATAAAATCCTAATAACCTTCCAAAAAACCCCAAAAACCTAGTAACTTTCTTAAAAACCTAGTAACTTTCTTAAATTTCTAGTAACCTTCCAAAAAACCCCAAAAACCTAGTAACTTTCTTAAAAACCTAGTAACTTTCTTAAAATCCTAATAACCTTCCAAAAAACCCCAAAAACCTAGTAACTTTCTTAAAAACCTAGTAACTTTCTTAAAATCCTAATAACCTTCCAAAAAACCCCAAAAACCTAGTAACTTTCTTAAAAACCTAGTAACTTTCTTAAAATCCTAGTAACTTTCCAAAAAACCCCAAAAACCTAGTAACTTTCTTAAAAACCTAGTAACTTTCTTAAAATCCTAGTAACTTTCCAAAAAACCCCAAAAACCTAGTAACTTTCTTAAAATCCTAGTAACTTTCTTAAAAACCTAGTAACTTTCTTAAAATCCACAATATTATTAAATTTTTCACAAGGTTATGATATTTTTCACAAGGTTTTCTGTATTCTTTTTGACAATTTTGTAATATTTTTCCAAAATTACAATATTTTAAATTATAAATAAAAAATAAAAAAAAAAAAAAAATAAATAAATAAAAAAAAAATTGAATAAAAAAAAAGTAAATATTTTTAAAATGCATTAATTAACAAGTTAATTAGCGTATAATTATTTTTTTTTTTTTTGAATTTTGAAAATAAATATTTTTGAAAATAAATATCTCAAATTTTTAATTACATTTTTATTTGATTTGCAATTTCAAGCGGAAAATTAATTACATTTTTTTTAGGCGAAACAAAATATTGACGTATTATTATCATTAATACTTTTGTCATAAAAACAAACTGATAACGACAGTGTTTAGGCGGTTTGGAAACCATTATAAGATGCACTTTTTTTTTGTTATTATTAATATTTATATTAAGAAAAATATTATATCAAAATATTGTGAAAAATATCATAATCTTGTTAAAAATGTCCTAATTTTGTCAAAAATATCATAATCTTGTTAAAAATGTCCTAATTTTGTGAAAAAGATCATAATCTTGTTAAAAATGTCCTAATTTTGTGGAAAATATTATAATCTTGTTAAAAATGTCCTAATTTTGTCAAAAATATTATAATGTTGTTAAAAATGTCCTAATTTTGTGGAAAATAACATAATCTTGTTAAAAATGTCTTAATTTTGTCAAAAATATTATAATGTTGTTAAAAATGTCCTAATTTTGTGGAAAATATCATAATCTTGTTAAAAATGTCCTAATTTTGTGGAAAATATCATAATCTTGTTAAAAATGTCCTAATTTTGTCAAAAATATCATAATCTTGTTAAAAATGTTCTAATTTTGCGGAAAATATCATAATCTTGTTAAAAATGTCCTAATTTTGTCAAAAATATCATAATCTTGTTAAAAATGTCCTAATTTTGTCAAAAAAATTATAATGTTGTTAAAAATGTCCTAATTTTGTGGAAAATATCATAATCTTGTTAAAAATGTCCTAATTTTGTGAAAAATTTCATAATCTTGTTACAAATGTCCTAATTTTGTCAAAAATATTATAATCTTGTTAAAAATGTCCTAATTTTGTGAAAAATATCATAATCTTGTTAAAAATGTCCTAATTTTGTCAAAAATATCATAATCTTGTTAAAAATGTCCTAATTTTGTCAAAAATATCATAATCTTGTTAAAAATGTCCTAATTTTGTCAAAAATATCATAATCTTGTTAAAAATGTCCTAATTTTGTCAAAAAAATTATAATGTTGTTAAAAATGTCCTAATTTTGTGGAAAATATCATAATCTTGTTAAAAATGTCCTAATTTTGTGAAAAATTTCATAATCTTGTTACAAATGTCCTAATTTTGTCAAAAATATTATAATCTTGTTAAAAATGTCCTAATTTTGTGAAAAATATCATAATCTTGTTAAAAATGTCCTAATTTTGTCAAAAATATCATAATCTTGTTAAAAATGTCCTAATTTTGTGAAAAATATCATAATCTTGTTAAAAATGTCCTAATTTTGTCAAAAATATTATAATCTTGTTAAAAATGTCCTAATTTTGTGAAAAATATCATAATCTTGTTAAAAATGTCCTAATTTTGTGAAAAATATCATAATCTTGTTAAAAATGTCCTAATTTTGTCAAAAATATCATAATCTTGTTAAAAATGTCCTAATTTTGTCAAAAATATCATAATCTTGTTAAAAATGTCCTAATTTTGTCAAAAAAATTATAATGTTGTTAAAAATGTCCTAATTTTGTGGAAAATATCATAATCTTGTTAAAAATGTCCTAATTTTGTGAAAAATTTCATAATCTTGTTACAAATGTCCTAATTTTGTCAAAAATATTATAATCTTGTTAAAAATGTCCTAATTTTGTGAAAAATATCATAATCTTGTTAAAAATGTCCTAATTTTGTCAAAAATATCATAATCTTGTTAAAAATGTCCTAATTTTGTGAAAAATATCATAATCTTGTTAAAAATGTCCTAATTTTGTCAAAAATATTATAATCTTGTTAAAAATGTCCTAATTTTGTGAAAAATATCATAATCGTGTTAAAAATGTTCTAATTTTGTGGAAAATATCATAATCTTGTTAAAAATGTCCTAATTTTGTCAAAAATATCATAATCTTGTTAAAAATGTCATAATTTTGTCAAAAATATCATAATCTTGTTAAAAATGTCCTAATTTTGTGAAAAATATCATAATCTTGTTAAAAATGTCCTAATTTTATGGAAAATATCATAATCTTGTTAAAAATGTCCTAATTTTGTGGAATATATCATAATCTTGTTAAAAATGTCCTAATTTTGTCAAAAATATCATAATCTTGTTAAAAATGTCCTAATTTTGTCAAAAATATTATAATGTTGTTAAAAATGTCCTAATTTTGTCAAAAATAACATAATCTTGTTAAAAATGTCCTAATTTTGTCAAAAATATCATAATCTTGTTAAAAATGTCCTAATTTTGTCTTATTTTTGTTATTATTAATATTATTTAATAACAATAATAATATTATTTAATTTAATAATTTAATAATAAATATTTGTAGTCTATAGTCTACTTTATATCATATTTTTAGATTTATATTTCCAGTGGAATCCGAACTCTCTAACATAATATACTTATTACATTAAGTTATATATCTCAAAAACTAGTGCATGTATAAATATGTAATTTTTAGAAACTACTGAACGTGTTATAGTCTACCATTTTGCGAATTTTTAGATTTATATTTTTAGTGGGTTCCGAACTATCAAACAAAATATATTTCGAACATTTTATTAAATATCTCGAAAACTGCTCGAGGTAAAAATTTGTAATTTTGTACAAATATTAAACATACTATAGTCTACCATATGTCTAACTTGTGAATTTATATTTGTAGTGGGTTCCGAACTATCAAACAAAATATATTTTGAACGTTTTATTAAATATCTCGAAAACTACTCGAGGTAAAAATTTGTAATTTTGCACAAATATTAAACATACTATAGTCTACCATATGTCTAACTTGTGAATTTATATTTATAGTGGGTTTCGAACTATCAAACAAAATATATTTCGAACATTTTATTAAATATCTCGAAAACTACTCGAGGAAAAAATTTGTAATTTTGCACAAATATTAAACATACTATAGTCTACCATATGTCTAACTTGTGAATTTATATTTATAGTGGGTTTCGAACTATCAAACAAAATATATTTCGAACATTTTATTAAATATCTCGAAAACTACTCGAGGAAAAAATTTGTAATTTTGCACAAATATTAAACATACTATAGTCTACCATATGTCTAACTTGTGAATTTATATATATAGTGGGTTCCGAACTATGAAACAAAATATATTTTAAACATTTTATTAAATATCTCGAAAACTACTCAGGGTAAAAATATGTAATTTTGCAGAAATATTAAGCTTGCTATAGTCTATCTTGTACCCAAGTTTTAGATTTATATTTCTAGTGGAATCCGAACTATCTAACATAATATACTTATTACATTTAGTTATATATGTCAAAAACTAATAGATGTATAAATATGTAATTTCTCTAACTTATACTCTGAATAAACAGGAAAGAAAAAATAAATTAAAATGTAGAAAATATTAATTTTCAATAATTTTTCCTGCCAAACCAGTATGAGTTAGAGAAAAAAGTTACTTAGCTATTATGTAGCTAATTTCTTTCTCTAGTTTACTGAATTTTTTCAGATTTTTTTTAAGCAAATTCTAAGGGTTTACGGCCTTGAGAGATTTTCAAAAATTCATTTTTTAATTTTTTACTATTAAACTTATGATATTTTTTACAAGGTTATGATAGTTTTCACAAGGTTATGATATTTTTCACAAGGTTATGATAGTTTTCACAAGGTTATGATATTTTTCACAAGGTTATAATATTTTATATTTTTTATGATATTTTTTAATATAATATTACATTTTTTTACGAGTTTTAAAAAAAATCTATTCATTTTCTATTAATTTTTTTTTTAAATTAAACAAATTAAACAAATTTTGAAAAAAATCTTATTTTGAAAAAATCCGAAGTTTTTAATTTTTTTCTGCTAAACGATGCATTATAGAGTAATCGTTTTATTACTCAATTATAATACTTGTTATTCCGCATTTTTCCATATCATGCTTATTTTCCTACTACTCATAGCTTTTGAGAAAAAAAATAAAAACAAAAAAATATAAAAAAAATGCTAGCGCCCAAACGGCACATGCTAGCAAATTGAAACCTAAACCAAATTATAGAATTTTTTATGCCCTATCGAAAAGTATTCTAAGTATTTTTTCAAATTTTACTCGAGAAAGAAGTATATCGCAATTTATCGAAATTACATGTTATATATATATATATATGACTGTTTTCACAAGGTTATGACTGTTTTTCACAAGATTATGACTGTTTTTTACAAGGTTATGACTGTTTTTTACAAGATTATAAAGTTTTTTACAAGGTTATGACTGTTTTTTACAAGATTATAAAGTTTTTCACAAGGTTATGACTGTTTTATACAAGGTTATGACTGTTTTTCACAAGATTATGACTGTTTTTCACAAAGGTATGATTGTTTTTTACAAGATTATGACTGTTTTTCACAAGATTATGATTGTTTTTCACAAGGTTATGACTGTTTTTCACACGATTATGAATGTTTTTTACAAGGTTATGACTGTTTTTTACAAGGTTATGACTGTTTTTTACAAGGTTATGACTTTTTCACAAAGTTATGACTGTTTTTCACAAGATTATGTCTGTTTTTCACAAGGTTATGACTGTTTTTTTACAAGATTATAAAGTTTTTCACAAGATTATGACTGTTTTTTACAAGATTATGAAATTTTTACAAGATTATGTCTGTTTTTCACAAGATTATGATTGTTTTTCACAAGATTATAACTGTTTTTCACAAGATTATGACTGTTTTTCACAAGGTTATGACTGTTTTTCACAAGGTTATGACTTTTTCACAAAGTTAGGACTGTTTTTCACAAGATTATGACTGTTTTTCACAAGGTTATGACTGTTTTTTACAAGATTATGAAATTTTTTACAAGATTATAAAATTTTTCACAAGATTATGTCTGTTTTTCACAAGATTATGACTGTTTTTCACAAGATTATGACTGTTTTTCACAAGATTATGACTGTTTTTCACAAGGTTATGATGGTTTTTTACAAGATTATAAAGTTTTTTACAAGATTATGACTGTTTTTCACAAAATTATTCACAAGTTTTTTATATATATATATATATATATATATATATATATATATATATATATATATATAATCTTGTAAAAAACTTTATAATCTTGTAAAAAAGCCATCATAACTTTGTGAAAAACAGTCATAACCTTGTGACAAACAGTCATAACCTTGTATAAAACAGTCATAACCTTGTGAAAAACTTTATAATCTGGTAAAAAACAGTCATAACCTTGTGAAAAACAGTCATAATTTTGTGAAAAACAGTCATAACCTTGTGAAAAACAGTCATAATCTTGTGAAAAACTTAGTATAAAACATTCATAAGTGAAAAAAAATCGTAATCTTGTGAAAAACAGTCATAACCTTGTGAAAAACAGTCATAATTTTGTGAAAAACAGTCATAATCTTGTGAAAAACGCAGTCATAACCTTGTGAAAAACAGTCATAATCTTCTAAAAAACAGTCATAACCTTGTAAAAAACAGTCATAACCTTGCAAAAAACAGTCATAATCTTGTGAAAAACAGTCATAACCTTGTATAAAACAGTCATAATCTTGTAAAAAACATTCATAACCTAGTGAAAAACAGTCCTAATCTTGTGAAAAACAGTCATAACCTTATGAAAAACAATCATAACCTTGCAAAAAACAGTCATAATCTTGTGAAAAACAGTCATAACCTGGTGAAAAACTTTATAATCTTGTAAAAAACAGTCATAACCTTGTGAAAAACAGTCATAATTTTGTGAAAAACAGTCATAATCTTGTAAAAAACAGTCATAACCTTGTGAAAAACAGTCATAATCTTGTGAAAAACAGTCATAACCTTGTAAAAAACAGTCATAACCTTGTGAAAAACAGTCATAATCTTGTAAAAAACAGTCATAATCTTGTGAAAAACAATCATAATCTTGTAAAAAACAGTCATAACCTTGTGAAAACCTTTATAATCTTGTACAAGACAGTCATATATATATATATATATATATATATATATATATATATATATATATATACATATATATATATATATATATATATAATATTACAAATAATCTTAAGGCCAAATTGGGCATTAATTTTTTTTTCTTTTTCAAATCGAAATTTGACTTTCGTCATAGCCTACTTTGCGCTCTGGCTGCTGGCTGCTGGCGGCCGCCATTATCGGAAATTATTATAAAAAGCAGGGCTCTAGATTTTCAAAATTTCAGTATTAAAAATGCACTCCAATTGTGCAGTTGTAATATTGTGCAGTAGTTTACTCATTTTGAAGGTAAGAATATACGTTTTTCATTTGTTTTTTTGGTTTTCTTCAATTGTTTTCGTCGAATTTTATATCGAGATTTATCGACATAGTAGTTAATATAGATGAAATTTCGGTGGAGATGTTAGATGTAAGGTTGTTAATGTTTTTGCGCAAAAATTATGTATTTATAGATATTTCAGAATCTACTAAGTAGATATTAATCAAATTTGGTGGATATGTTAGGTGTAAGGTTGTTAATGTTTGTGCAAAATTATGCATTTATAGATGCGTTTGTTTTTGAGTTATAGAAATAAATGTAATAAATATATTTTGTTAGATATTTCGGAATCTACTAAGTAGAAATTAATCAAATTTTGTGGAGATGTTGGATGTAAGGTTGTTAATTTTCGTGCAAAATAATGTATTTATAGATGCGTTGGTTTTTGAGTTATAAAAGTAAATGTAATAAATATATTTTGATAGATATTTCGGAATCTACTAAGTAGAAATTAATCAAATTTGGTGGATATGTTAGGTGTAAGGTTGTTAATGTTTGTGCAAAATTATGCATTTATAGATGCGTTTGTTTTTGAGTTATAGAAATAAATGTAATAAATATATTTTGTTAGATATTTCGGAATCTACTAAGTAGAAATTAATCAAATTTTGTGGAGATGTTGGATGTAAGGTTGTTAACGTTTGTGCAAAATTATGCATTTATAGATGCGTTGGTTTTTGAGTTATAGAAATAAATGTAATAAATATATTTTGATAGATATTTCGGAATCTACTGAGTAGAAATTAATCAAATTTGGTTGAGATGTTGGATGTAAGGTTGTTAATGTTTGTGCAAAATTATGCATTTATAGATGCGTTGGTTTTTGAGTTATAGAAATAAATGTAATAAATATATTTTGATAGATATTTCGGAATCTACTAAATAGAAATTAATCAAATTTGGTTGAGATGTTGGATGTAAGGTTGTTAATGTCTGTGCAAAATTCTGTATTTATAGATGCGTTGGTTTTTGAGTTATAAAAATAAATGTAATAAATATATTTTGATAGATATTTCGGAATCTACTAAGTAGAAATTAATCAAATTTGGTGGAGATGTTAGATGTAAGGTTGTTAATGTTCGTGCAAAATGATGTATTTATAGATGCGTTGGTTTTTGAGTTAGGGAGGTAAATGTAATAAATACATTTTGTTAGATATTTTGAAATATACTAATTAGAAATTGATGAAATTTTGTACAAATATAGGCTGTAAGGTTGTTAATATTTTTGCATAGGTATATATTTATATATGTGCTAGTTTTTGAGTTATATATGAAAATGTAATAAATATATTTTGATAGATATTTCAGAATGTACTAAGTATAAATTAATCAAATTTGGTGGAAATATTGGATGTAAGGTTGTTAATGTTTGTGCAAAATTATGTATTTATAGATGCGTTGGTTTTTGAGTTATAGAAGTAAATGTAATAAATATATTTTGTTAGATATTTTGAAATATACTAATTAGAAATTGATAAAGTTCAATAAAAATATAGCCCGTAAGGTTGTTAATATTTGTGCATAAATATATATTTATATATGCGCTAGTTTTTGAGTTATATATGAAAATGTAAAAAATGTATTTTGCTAGATAGTTTGGAATCCACTAGAGATAAGCAGTTGAAAATTGGCACAAATATAGACCGTTATATTGGTTACATATATACGATATTACATATTTATACAAGCGATGGTTTTTGAGTTATGTAACTAAATATAATGACATTTTGTTAGATAATTTAAAATATAGTAAAATAAAAATTGGTAAAAATATGCGGTACAATATTGTTAATTTTTATGCAAAATTTTATATTTATTCATGTATCGGTTTTTGAGTTATATAGGTAAATGTGATAAATACATTTTGTTAAATATTTGCAAACTCAGTGCAAATAAATTGCCAAAATTTAGAACATATATAGGCAATAAAATTGTTAATATTTGTGCTTAATTACATATTTATACATTAACTAGTTTTTGAGTTATATAACTAAATGTAATAAGTATATTATGTTAGATAGTTCGGATTCCACTGGAAATATAAATCTAAAACTTGGGTACAAGATAGACTATAGCAAGCTTAATATTTCTACAAAATTACATATTTTTACCTTTAGTAGTTTTCGAGATATTTAATAAAATGTTTTAAATATATTTTGTTTGATAGTTCGGAATTCACTAGAAATATAAATTTAAAAATCTGGGAAAAAGTAGACTACAACACGTTTAGTATTTTTTAAAAACTGCATAATTATACATGCACTAGTTTTTGAGATATATAACTAAATGCAATAAGTATATTATGTTAGATAGTTCGGATTTCACTAGAAATATAAATCTAAAACTTGGGTACAAGATAGACTATAGTAAGCTTAATATTTCTGCAAAATTACATATTTTTACCTTTAGTAGTTTTCGAGATATTTAATAAAATGTTTAAAATATATTTTGTTTGATAGTTCGTAATCCACTAGAACTATAAATTTAAAAATCCGGAAAAAAGTAGACTACAACACGTTTAGTATTTTTTAAAAACTGCATAATTATACATGCACTAGTTTTTGAGATATATAACTAAATGCAATAAGTACATTATGTTAGATAGTTCGGATTTCACTAGAAATATAAATCTAAAACTTGGGTACAAGATAGACTATAGCAAGCTTAATATTTCTGCAAAATTACATATTTTTACCTTTAGTAGTTTTCGAGATATTTAATAAAATGTTTAAAATATATTTTGTTTGATAGTTCGGAATCCACTAGAACTATAAATTTAAAAATCCGGAAAAAGGTAGACTATAACACGTTCAGTATTTTCTAAAAATTACATATTTATACATGCACTAGTTTTTGAGATATATAACTAAATGTAATAAGCAAATTTTTTTTTATGGTTTGGAACCCACTAAAAATATAAATTCAAAAGAAAGACATACGGTTGAGTATAATATGTTTAATATTTGTGCAAAATTACATATTTATACATTAACTAGTTTTCGAGTTATATAACAAAATGTAATAAGTATATTTTGCTAGATAGTTCAAAACCCACTAGAAATAAAATTTCGGAAATAAGGTACAAGATAGACTATAGCATGGATAATATTTGTGCAAAATTACATATTTCTACACTTAGTAGTTTTCGAGATATTCAACTATTTGTTTGAAATATATTTTGCTAATGGTTCGGAACCCACTAGAAATATTATTCCAAAAGTCCGACATAAGATAGATTATAGCACGTTTGTTATCCGTGCAAAATTGCATATTTCTACACTTAGTAGTTTTCGAGATATTCAACTATTTGTTCGAAATATATTTTGCTAATGGTTCGGAACCCACTAGAAATATTATTCCAAAAGTCTGACATAAAATAGATTATAGCACGTTTGTTATCCGTGCAAAATTGCATATTTCTACACTCAGTAGTTTTCGAGATATTCGCTACCGAAAATTGACATATATATATATATATATATATATATATATATATATATATATATATATATATATATATATAATATTTATAATTTTTTGAGCGATATTTTTATTATTATTATTATTATTATTATTATTATTATTTATAATAAAAGAAAATTTAACAATAGTTTTAGGAATTTTATTTAGCAACACAATTTAGTAACAAGGAAAAATTCTTGTACCGAAATAAAATAGCAGGACATTAAATATTTATCGATTATATTGAATATTTATTGATTATATTGAATATTTATTGATCGATATTATCGATATTATTGGGTTTGAAAAATTTTAATGATTTTGTTTTGTTTTATTTTTTTTTTTTTTTTTTTTTTTTTTTTTTTTTTTTTTTTTTTTTCGAGTTTTAAAAATAAATTTATTATTATTAATAAATTTTTGCACAAAATTTTGGTATTTTTCACTAAGCTTAGATATTTTTTGACAAGGTTATGATATTTTACACAAGGTTATGATATTTTACACAAGGTTATGATATTTTACACAAGGTTATGATATTTTACACAAGGTTATGATATTTTACACAAGGTTATGGTATTTTACACAAGGTTATGATATTTTACACAAGGTTATGATATTTTACACAAGGTTATGATATTTTACACAAGGTTATGATATTTTTTGACAAGGTTATAATATTATACACAAGGTTAGGATATTTTACACAAGGTTATGATATTTTACACAAGATTATGATATTTTACACAAGGTTATGATATTTTTCACAAGGTTTTTTTTTTAATTTGATCGAAATTTAATGATTTTGTTTTGTTTTATTTTCTTTTTTTTTTCGAGTTTTAAAAATAAATTTATTATTAATACATTTTTGCACAAAATTTAGCTATTTTTCACCAAGCTTAGATATTTTTTGACAAGGTTATGATATTTTACACAAGGTTATGATATTTTACACAAGGTTATAATATTTTACACAAGGTTATAATATTTTACACAAGGTTATGATATTTTACACAAGGTTATGATATTTTACACAAGGTTATGATATTTTACACAAGGTTATGATATTTTACACAAGGTTATGATATTTTACACAAGGTTATGATATTTTACACAAGGTTATGATATTTTACACAAGGTTATGATATTTTACACAAGGTTATGATATTTTACACAAGGGTTCTATATTTTGATATTTGTTTTTTTTTGAATTTATTGCTTCTATTTTGTTTCTTTCTTAGTTTAATTTAAATTATTTTAATTTTTTTTATGTGTTTTAAAAATAAATTTATAAATCTATTTTGGAAATTTTTCACAAGGTTTTAATACTTTTCACAAAGTTATAACTGTTTTTCACAAGATTATGAGTGTTTTTTTTACAAGATTATAAAGTTTTTTACAAGATTATGTATGTTTTTCACAAGGTTATGACTGGTTTTCACAAGGTTATGACTGTTTTTCACAAGGTTAAGACTGTTTTTCACAAGGTTATGACTGTTTTTGGCAAGATTATGAAGTTTTTTTACAAGATTATGACAGTTTTTCACAAGGTTATGACTATTTTTTACAAGATTATAAAGTTTTTCACAAGGTTATGATTGTTTTTCACAAAGTTATGATTGTTTTTTACAAGATTATAAAGTTTTTCACAAGGTTATGAGTGTTTTTTACAAGATTATGACTGTTTTTCACAAGGTTATTACTATTTTTTACAAGATTATGAAATTTTTCACAAGGTTATGATTGTTTTTACAAAAAAAATTATTAAATTTATTTATAAAAAAATTGATTAAATACATACATACATACATACATACACAATCACGTCATGTACCCAAAAGGGTGTGGCACAAACTGTATTCCTATCCAAATAATCAACTTTCGCTTCATCCACATTCATAATTCCTCTTATACATACTCTTCTATTCCTACTACTTGGAAATTTTCGCTCACGCAAGCCACTCTCTCAATCATACCACTCCAACTACTCATCGGACGTCCACCTGCAAACTTATACCATCAAAATATCATTCAAATAAAACTTTTTAATCAAACGTTCATTAGACGCATTTGCTCAACATGTCCGATCCATCTTAACTGACTAACACCAAAATTAAATCAGAAATAATTAAATAATAATAATAATAATAAATAATAACAGTTTTTCACAAAGTTATGACTGTTTTTTACAAGATTATAAAGTTTTTCACAAGGTTATGATTGTTTTTTACAAAATTATGACTGTTTTTTACAAAATTATGACTGTTTTTTACAAAATTATGACTGTTTTTTACAAAATTATGACTGTTTTTTACAAAATTATAAAGTTTTTCACAAGGTTATGATTGTTTTTTACAAGGTTATGATTGTTTTTCACAAGGTTATGACTGTTTTTTACAAAATTATGACTGTTTTTTACAAGATTATAAAGTTTTTCACAAGGTTATGATTGTTTTTTACAAGGTTATGATTGTTTTTCACAAGGTTATGACAGTTTTTTACAAGATTATAAAGTTTTTCACAAGGTTATGATTGTTTTTCACAAGGTTATGACTGTTTTTTACAAAATTATGACTGTTTTTTACAAAATTATGACTGTTTTTTACAAAATTATAAAGTTTTTCACAAGGTTATGATTGTTTTTTACAAGGTTATGATTGTTTTTCACAAGGTTATGACAGTTTTTTTCAAGATTATAAAGTTTTTCACAAAATTATAATTGTTTTTTACAAGGTTATGATTGTTTTTTACAAGGTTATGATTGTTTTTCACAAGGTTATGACTGTTTTTTACAAAATTATGACTGTTTTTTACAAGATTATAAAATTTTTCACAAGGTTATGATTGTTTTTTACAAGGTTATGATTGTTTTTCACAAGGTTATGACAGTTTTTTACAAGATTATAAAGTTTTTCACAAGGTTATGATTGTTTTTCACAAGGTTATGACTGTTTTTTACAAAATTATGACTGTTTTTTACAAGATTATAAAGTTTTTCACAAGGTTATGAAAATATAAGTTTTAAGTTCATAACTTTGTGAAAAACAGTCATAATCTTGTGAAAAACAGTCATAATTTTGTAAAAAACAGTCATAACTTTGTGAGAAACAGTCATAACCTTGTGAAAAACAGTTATAACCTTGTGAAAAACTTTATAACCTTGTGATAAATAATACAATTTTGTGACAAATACTATAATATTTTATTATATATATATATATATATATATATATATATATAATAATAATAATAATAATAAAGTAATTCAGTGTTTTCGGTAAACAAAGTATAAGTATAATATTTTTTAACGACAAATAAAATTATCACCGAAAAAATTTACGATAATTTTTTGTTTTACAAAATAAAAAATATAACTAAATAAATTCCGCAATTATTTATACATTTTTTACAGAAAAATTATTGATAACATTTATTGTTAAAAACAATTATTGCTTAGAAAGAGAGAGAGAGAGAGAGAAAATATTGTTAATAAAATTATTGCTTAAAAAAAAAGGTTGTCAATATTTTTCAACAAGGTTATCATAGTTTTCTTGACAAAGTTAAGATGGTTACGACCGTTTTACAGAATTATGATGTTCTTAACAAGGTTATCAAAATTTTTGCCAAGGCCGAAGATATTTATCACAAGGTTAGGATGTATTTCATAAGGTTGAGATAGTTTTAGATAGATTATGATATTTTTCACAGAATTCGGACATTTTTAACAAGGTTATGACTGTTTTTCACAAAATTAAAACATTTTCAACAAGATTATATTTTCCCTAAAATTAGGACATTCCCTCCTAAGTTACTAGGATTTTAAGAAAGTTACTAGGTTTTTAAGAAAGTTACTAGGTTTTTGGGGTTTTTTGGAAGGTTACTAGGATTTTAAGAAAGTTACTAGGTTTTTAAGAAAGTTACTAAGTTTTTAAGAAAGTTACTAGGTTTTTTGGAAGGTTATTAGGTTTTTGGAAGGTTACTAGGTTTTTTGGAAAATTACTAGGTTTTTTGGAAGGTCACTAGGTTTTTAAGAAAGTTACTAGGATTTTAAGAAAGTTACTAGGAATTTTGAAAGGTTACTAAATTTTTAAGCAAGTTACTAGGTTTTTAAGAAAGTTACTAGGTTTTTTAGAAAGGAACTAGGTTTCTAAGAAAGTTACTAGGATTTTAAGAAAGTTACTAGGTTTTTTTTATGTGCGCATACAATGAAACTACGATTTCGGTCGCATATTAAATTGTAGCTAAACGTACCTGCTAAATGATGCATGGTGAGATTCTATTGTGGAATTGCTCTAAATAAGGTATTTTCATCAATTTCGATATATTAATTTGACAATTTGACATATTTTTTCAATATCGCAGTGATATTCATTTTTTTCATAGCTATCTATGTTTATTCAATATACATATATTATATTTTTGAATGCGATATTACACACAAACACACACACACACACACACACACACACACACACACGATTTTTACGATTTTACAAGATTTTTCTTAGATTTTAAGCGCGATTTTAATGATTTTATATGTTTTAACCTATTGTTCTATGGGGCGCGCGCATGCGCGCGCCCTTTATGAACATACAATGTGTCTTGGAAATAAATGTACTCAATAATAGTAAAATACATATCTCTCTCTCTCTCTCTCTCTCTCTCTCTCTCTCTTTTCAGTATAGTTATATCAACATTCTTATATATTAATCAATTCTACTGGAAAATGTATGAGAGCTACATTGGATAAGTGACAAATATGCTGTTTTTGGGGTTTTTTGGAAGGTTACTAGGATTTTAAGAAAGTTACTAGGTTTTTAAGAAAGTTACTAGGTTTTTTGGGTTTTTTGGAAGGTTAGTAGGATTTTAAGAAAGTTACTAGGTTTTTAAGAAAGTTACTAGGTTTTTTGGGTTTTTTGGAAGGTTAGTAGGATTTTAAGAAAGTTACTAGGTTTTTAAGAAAGTTACTAGGTTTTTGGGGTTTTTGGAAGGTTATTAGGATTTTAAGAAAGTTACTAGGTTTTTAAGAAAGTTACTAGGTTTTTGGGGTTTTTTGGAAGGTTACTAGGATTTTAAGAAAGTTACTAGGTTTTTGGGGTTTTTTGGAAGGTTAGTAGGATTTTAAGAAAGTTACTAGGTTTTTAAGAAAGTTACTAGGTTTTTGGGGTTTTTGGAAGGTTATTAGGATTTTAAGAAAGTTACTAGGTTTTTGGGGTTTTTTGGAAGGTTACTAGGATTTTAAGAAAGTTACTAGGTTTTTAAGAAAGTTACTAGGTGTTTGAGGTTTTTTGGAAGGTTACTAGGATTTTAAGAAAGTTACTAGGTTTTTGGGGTTTTTTGGAAGGTTACTAGGATTTTAAGAAAGTTACTAGGTTTTTAAGAAAGTTACTAGGTGTTTGGAATTTTTTGGAAGGTTACTAGGATTTTAAGAAAGTTACTAGGTTTTTGGGGTTTTTTGGAAGGTTACTAGGATTTTAAGAAAGTTACTAGGTTTTTAAGAAAGTTACTAGGTTTTTAAGAAAGTTACTAGGTTTTTTGGAAGGTTACTAGGATTTTAAGAAAGTTACTAGGTTTTTGGGGTTTTTTGGAGGGTTACTAGGATTTTAAGAAAGTTACTAGGTTTTTAAGAAAGTTACTAGGTTTTTGGGGTTTTTTAGAAGGTTACTAGAAATTTAAGAAAGTTACTAGGTTTTTAAGAAAGTTACTAGGTTTTTGGGGTTTATTGGAAGGTTATTAGGATTTCAAAAAAGTTACTAGGTTTTTAAGAAAGTTACTAGGTTTTTGGGGTTTTTTGGAGGGTTACTAGGATTTTAAGAAAGTTACTAGGTTTTTAAGAAAGTTACTAGGTTTTTGGGGTTTTTTTGGAAATTTACTAGGTTTTTAAGAAAGTTACTAGGTTTTTTGGAAAGTTACTAGGGGCATATTCATATTTTTTATTATAATTTTTTTACATTTTATATACTTAATACAATAATAAACAAGATTAGAAGTATATGGGTAAACCCATATATAGACTACTTTGACATTTCTCGGAAAGTTGGCAACACTGTATTTTAATAATATTATAATTTATGTGGGCAATAGGAGATACTTTTCTGAAAATTTGATAAAAATCGAATAAATAATGTAGCCACAATGAATTTTTTTAAAATTTTGTGATTTTTTTTCTCGATAAGTTGGCAACACTGTATTTTGTTAAAATTGCATAATTTATTTAGGCACTAGGAAAAACTTTTATAAATATTTGATTAAAATCGGTTAAATAAAATGGTCAAAATAAATTTTTTTAAATTTTACTAATTTTTTTTTTCGGAAAGTTGGCAACACTGTATTTTGTTAAAATTACATAAATTATATGAATACTAGCAGAATCTTTTGTGTAAATTTGAGTAAAATCGGTTAAGTAACATAGCCATAATAAATTTTTTAAAACTTTAGTAATTTTTTTCTCGGAAAGTTGGCAACACTGGATATTAATAAAATTATATAATTAATGAGAGCACTAGGAAAATGTTTTCTGAAAATTTGAACAAAATCGGATAAATAACGTAGCCAATATGAATTTTTAAAAACTTTAGTAATTTTTTTCTCGGAAAGTTGGCATCACTGGAAAAAAACAAAACCACATGACCATCTTGGGTACTAGACAAATTTATCCTGAAAATTTCATTAAAATCGGTTGAACCGTCTAGGAGGAGTTGCGATCACAAAATTTTGTCTGACGACCGAGCGAGCGAGCGAGCGAGCTGACGACGCACATCCATACACCCACATAAACTAAGTTCAGATTCGTCTGATCTACAGGCTATATGAAGGATTTCTATACAATTTTTTTTTTTTTTTTGAAAATGTTACAGACACCGTACCAAACACTATACTACTTTTTCCTTGCAGTCAAAGTAGTAAAAATATAAGTTAATCAAAATAAATAATTAACCATTACAACTAATTTTTTACTACTTTTAGAAATGAGCAGTCGTTAGACATACGCAAACTTTTATGTTCCAATAGTTTCTTTACTTCGTTATTTTTTTTTTTTCCAGAAAAATTGACACTATTAGTTTTTTACAATTTCCGCGGGGCCCCCCCGAAAATTTCGGGGCCCTAAACTGTAGCTCAGTCAGCTTATGCTATAATCCAGCACTGATTACCTAAACTTAATTGGGCATTTTGAAGTCAAATTTGAGTTACATTAGTCGTAACTGAAGTTTAGGTTAGGTTAGGTTAGGTTAGGTTAGGTTAGGTTAGGTTAGGTTAGGTTAGGTTAGGTTAGGTTAGGTTAGGTTAGGTTAGGTTAGGTTAGGTTAGGTTAGGTTAGGTTAGGTTATGATATTGTATTTTACAAGATTGATATAGTTTTAGCAAGTTTATAAAATTTAACACAAATTTATGTTATTTTTCATAAATTAATGACATTACAAACAATATTTTCAATATTTTTCATAGGGTTTTCATATTTTTCAAAAACTTTTGATATTTTTAAAAATGTTTTTATATTTTTCACAAAATTACGACAATTTTAACAAGATTATGATATTTTTCACAAAATTACGACATTTTTCACAAAATTAAAACATTTTTGACAAGATTATGATAATTTTCACAGAATTAGAACATTTTTAACAAGGTTATTATATTTTTCACAAGGTTATGATATTTTTCACAAGGTTATGATATTTTTCACAAGGTTATGATATTTTTTACAAGGTGATAATATTTTTCACAAGGTTATTATATTTTTCACAAGGTTATAATATTTTTCACAAGGTTATAATATTTTTCACAAGGTTATGATATTTTTCACAAGGTTATAATATTTTTCACAAGCTTATGATATTTTTCACAAGGTTATGATATTTTTCACAAGGTTATGATATTTTTCACAAGCTTATAATATTTTTTACAAGGTTATAATATTTTTCACAAGCTTATGATATTTTTCACAAGGTTATGATATTTTTTACAAGGTTATTATATTTTTCACAAGGTTATAATATTTTTCACAAGGTTATGATATTTTTCACAAGGTTATGATATTTTTCACAAGGTTATAATATTTTTCACAAGGTTATAATATTTTTCACAAGGTTATAATATTTTTCACAAGGTTATAATATTTTTTACAAAGATATAATATTTTTCACAAGCTTATGATATTTTTCACAAGGTTATAATATTTTTCACAAGCTTATGATATTTTTCACAAGGTTATAATATTTTTCACAAGCTTATGATATTTTTCACAAGGTTATAATATTTTTCACAAAGTTATGTTATTTTTCATAAATTTATGACATTTTAAACAATGTTTTTAATATTTTTCACAAGGTTATGATATTTTTTACAAGGTTATGATATTTTTCATATTTTTCAAATACTTTAAAAATGTTTGCACAAAGTTTAAACATTATTCGCAAAATTTTAGTATTTTTCAGAAAATTAAATAATGCAAATTTTTTTGTAAACATAGTATATATATATATATATATATATATATATATATATAAAAGTTTTTTACAAGATTATGACTGTTTTTCACAAGGTTATGATTGTTTTTCACAAGGTTATGACAATTTTTTTCAAGATTATAAAGTTTTTCACAAAATTATAACTGTTTTTCACAAGATTATGACTGTTTTTCACAAGGTTGTGACTGTTTTTACAAGATTATGAAATTTTTCACAAGGTCATGACTGTTTTTCACAAGGTTATATAATATTATAGGCGCTAAGGGTATCTTCTGTAAAAATTTGATTAAAATTTGATAAATAAAACAGTCATAACCTTGTGAAAAACAGACATAATCTTGTGAAAAACAAATATAATCTTGTAAAAAAACAGTCATAACCTTGTGAAAAACAGACATAATCTTGTGAAAAACAAACATAATTTTGTGAAAAACTTTATAATCTTGTAAAAAACAGTCATAATCTTGTAAAAAACAGTCATAACCTTGTGAAAAACAGTCATAACCTTGTGAAAAACAGACATAATTTTGTAAAAAACAGTCATAACCTTGTGAAAAACAATCATAACCTTGTGAAAAACAGACATAATTTTGTAAAAAACAGTCATAACCTTGTGAAAAACAATCATAACCTTGTGAAAAACAGACATAATTATGTGACAAACAGTCATAACCTTGTGAAAAACAGATATAACCTTGTGAAAAACTTTATAACCTTGTGATAAATAATACATATATAAATAATATATATATATATATATATATATATACTATGTTTACCCAAAAATTTGCATTATTTAATTTTCTGAAAAAAAATATTTAAACCTTGTGAAAAGTATAAAAACATTTTTATAATGTATATATATATATATATATATATATATATATATAATGTAAATTTTTCCGTGAACAGAGTATAAGCACAATAATATTTTTTACCAAAAAAAATGTACGATAATTTTTTTTTGTTTTATCGTAAAAACAAATATTTTTTCATTCGCAAAATTATAAATAAAAAATAAATAAATTCCGCAATTTTTTATACATTTTTTTCGCGGCAGAAAAAATTATTGATAACATTTTTAGTCAATAAAAATTTTCAGTCGTAAAAATTTTATGTCAATTGTTTTTCTTATACGAAAAGAAAAATTAATCTAATTTTTTTCTTTTTTTCTTATTATTATTAATTAGAAAAAGGAAATTTGGAAATTTTTAATTACAAATACAAAATAAAAAAAAAAAAAAAAAAAAAAAAATAATAATAAAATATTACAGTGTTTATCACAAGGTTATAAAGTTTTTCACAAGGTTATGACTGTTTTTCACAAGGTTATGACTGTTTTTTTACAAGATTATGACTGTTTTTCACAAGGTTATGACTGTTTTTCACAAGGTTATGACTGTTTTTCACAAGGTTATGACTGTTTTTTACAAGGTTATGACTGTTTTTTTACAAAATTATGTTTTTTTTTCACAAGGTTATGACTGTTTTTCACAAGGTTATGACTGTTTTTTACAAGGTTATGACTGTTTTTTACAAGGTTATGACTGTTTTTCACAAAATTATGACTGTTTTTTTACAAGATTATGTTTGTTTTTCACAAGGTTATGACTGTTTTTCACAAGGTTATGACTGTTTTTTACAAGGTTATGACTGTTTTTTACAAAATTATGTTTTTTTTTCACAAGGTTATGACTGTTTTTCACATAATTATGTCTGTTTTTCACAAGGTTATGACTGTTTTTCACAAGGTTATGACTGTTTTTCACAAGGTTATGACTGTTTTTTACAAAATTATGTCTGTTTTTCACAAGGTTATGACTATTTTTTACAAGATTATAAAGTTTTTCACAAGATTATGTATGTTTTTCACAAGGTTATCACTGTTTTTCACAAAGTTATAAAATTAATCTAATTTTTTTCTTTTTTCTTATTTTATTATTAATTAGAAAAAGGAAATTTTTAATTACAAACAAAAAATAATAAAAAAAAAAAATTAATAATAATAATAAAATATTACAGTAAATGACACAAAATTGTATTATTTATCACAAGGTTATAAAGTTTTTCACAAGGTTATTACTGTTTTTCACAAGGTTATGACTGTTTTTCACATAATTATGTCTGTTTTTCACAAAGTATGACTGTTTTTCACAAAGTTATGACTGTTTTTTACAAAATTATGTCTGTTTTTCACAAGGTTATGACTGTTTTTCACAAGGTTATCACTGTTTTTTACAAGATTAAAAAGTTTTTCACAAAATTATGTATGTTTTTCACAAGGTTATCACTGTTTTTCACAAAGTTATAAAGTTTTTCACAAAATTATGTTTGTTTTTCACAAGGTTATAACTGTTTTTCACAAGGTTATGACTGTTTTTCACATAATTATGTCTGTTTTTCACAAAGTATGACTGTTTTTCACAAGGTTATGACTGTTTTTCACAAGGTTATGACTGTTTTTTACAAGATTATAAAGTTTTTCACAAAATTATGACTGTTTTTCACAAGTTTATGATTGTTTTTCACAAGGTTATGTCAGTTAAGACATGTTGAGCAAATGCGTCTAATAAACGTTTAGTTAAAAAGATTTAATTGAATGATGAGTAGTTGGAGTGGTATGATTGAGTTTCCAAGTAGTAGGAATAAAAGAGAGCATGTATGAGAGGAATTATGAATGTGGATGAAAGTGCAAAAGTTGCTTGTGCTGGATAGGAATGTTTGGAGGCGACTGATTTTTCGGGATGATGAAAAAAGTTTGTGCCACACCCTGATTTGGGTACATGGCGTGATTGTGTATGTAACCTTGTGAAAAACAGTCATAACCTTGTGAAAAACAGTCATAATCTTGTAAAAAACAGTTATAATCTTGTGAAAAACAGTCATAACCTTGTGAAAAACAGTCATAATCTTGTGAAAAATTTTATAATTTTGTAAAAAACAGTCATAACCTTGTGAAAAACAGTCATAACCTTGTGAAAAACAGTCATAATCTTGTGAAAAATTTTATAATTTTGTAAAAAACAGTCATAACCTTGTGAAAAACAGTCATAATCTTGTGAAAAATTTTATAATTTTGTAAAAAACAGTCATAACCTTGTGAAAAACAGTCATAACCTTGTGTAAAACAGACATAATCTTGTAAAAAACAGTTATAACCTTGTAAAAAACAGTCATAACCTTGTGTAAAACAGACATAATCTTGTAAAAAACAGTTATAATCTTGTGAGAAACAGTCATAACCTTGTGAAAAACAGTCATAATCTTGTGAAAAATTTTATAATTTTGTAAAAAACAGTCATAACCTTGTGAAAAACAGTCATAACCTTGTGTAAAACAGACATAATCTTGTAAAAAACAGTTATAACCTTGTGAAAAACAGTCATAATCTTGTGAAAAATTTTATAATTTTGTAAAAAACAGTCATAACCTTGTGAAAAACAGTCATAACCTTGTGAAAAACAGTCATAATCTTGTAAAAAACAGTCATAACCTTGTGAAAAACAGTCATAACCTTGTGTAAAACAGACATAATCTTGTAAAAAACAGTTATAACCTTGTAAAAAACAGTCATAACCTTGTGAAAAACAGTCATAATCTTGTGAAAAATTTTATAATTTTGTAAAAAACAGTCATAACCTTGTGAAAAACAGTCATAACCTTGTGTAAAACAGACATAATCTTGTAAAAAAACAGTTATAACCTTGTAAAAAACAGTCATAACCTTGTGAAAAACAGTCATAATCTTGTGAAAAATTTTATAATTTTGTAAAAAACAGTCATAACCTTGTGAAAAACAGTCATAACCTTGTGAAAATTTTTATAATTTTGTAAAAAACAGTCATAACCTTGTGAAAAACAGTCATAACCTTGTGTAAAACAGACATAATCTTGTAAAAAACAGTTATAACCTTGTAAAAAACAGTCATAACCTTGTGTAAAACAGACATAATCTTGTAAAAAACAGTTATAACCTTGTAAAAAACAGTCATAACCTTGTGAAAAACAGACATAACCTTGTGAAAAACAGTCATAATCTTGTGAAAAATTTTATAATTTTGTAAAAAACAGTCATAACCTTGTGAAAAACAGTCATAACCTTGTGAAAAACATGTATGTATGAATGTAAAAGTGAAATATATTTTCAAAACTATAATCAAAATAAAATTTACAAATATTACAAAAGATCAATAAGTCACGCCATTTTGTTTTTTTTTCAAAATCACTCGATTTTATTTAGAACTCAAAATTTACAACGTACATTTGTAAATAAACCGAAAAAAATTGTATATTTACAAAATATTTAGAGCCGTTAAAAATATTTTGAAAAAACAAATTTTTTTTTATCAAATTTTTTTTATAAATATTTTGTCAATTTTTTTATCAATTTATGAACAAATGTCAAATCACCTTAACCTTGTGAAAAATTATTGAATATCTTGAAAAACTTTATAACCTTGTGAAAAACATCTCAACCTTGTGAAAAACAGTCATAACCTTGTGAAAAACAGTCATAACCTTGTGAAAAACATTCATATTCTTGTAAAAAACTTTATAATCTTGTAAAAAACAGACATAACCTTGTGAAAAACAGTCATAATCTTGTGAAAAACTTCATAACCTTGTAAAAAAACAATCATAACCTTGTGAAAAACAGTCATAACCTTGTGAAAAACATTTATATTCTTGTAAAAATCTTCATAATCTTGTAAAAAACAGACATAACCTTGTAAAAAACAGTCATAACCTTGTGAAAAACATTCATATTCTTGTAAAAAACTTTATAATCTTGTAAAAAACAGACATAACCTTGTGAAAAACAGTCATAATCTTGTGAAAAACTTCATAACCTTGTAAAAAAACAATCATAACCTTGTGAAAAACAGTCATAACCTTGTGAAAAACATTTATATTCTTGTAAAAATCTTCATAATTTTGTAAAAAACAGTCATAGCCTTGCGAAAAACAGTCATAATCTTGTGAAAAACATTCATATTCTTGTAAAAAACTTTATAATCTTGTAAAAAACAGACATAACCTTGTAAAAAACAGTCATATCCTTATGAAAAACAGTCATAACCTTGTGAAAAACAGTTATAATCTTTTAAAAAAATTTATAATCTTGTAAAAAACAGTCATAACCTTGTAAAAAACAGACATAACCTTGTAAAAAACAGTCATAATCTTGTGAAAAACAGTCATAACCTTGTGAACAACATCTCAACCTTGTGAAAAATATCAAAAAAAAACCTTGTGATTATTTGGCATTTTTGTTATAATTATTCTATAATTTGGCGTAAATAAAAATTACGAATCAAAAAATTAAAATAAAGAAATATTTTCGAAAAAAATTATGTTAAATTTTACGGCGATAATTTTTTTTTTTTTTTTTTGAAAAAAGAAAATTTTAATTTAAATTTTTTAATTTTGGAAGAAATTTGAGAAATTGCAATAAAAATTTGAGAATTATTAATTAAAATATTAAAAGGCATAAAATTTAGGTTTGAAATTTTCAAATTTTAATTTTTGTTAATTTTAATTGATATTTTTCACAATGTTATAATATTTTATACAAGGTCATGATATTTTATACAAGGTTATGATAGTTTTCACAAGGTTATAATATTTTTCACAAGGTTATAAAATTTTTTACAAGGTAATGATATTTTTCACAAGGTTATGATAATTTTAACAAGTTTATAAAATTTTTCACAAGGTTATGATATTTTTCACAAGGTAATGATTATTTTTTAAAAGGTTATAATATTTTTCACTGTTTTTCACAAGATTACGACAGTTTTTTACAAAATTATAAAGTTTTTCACAAGATTATGACAGTTTTTCACATGGATATGACTGTTTTTCACAAGGTTATGATTGTTTTTTACAAGATTATAAAGTTTTTCACAAGATTATGTCTGTTTTTCACAAGGTTATGACTGTTTTTCACAAGATTACGACTGTTTTTTTACAAAATTATAAAGTTTTTCACAAGATTATGACAGTTTTTCACATGGTTATGACTGTTTTTCACAAGGTTATGATTGTTTTTTACAAGATTATAAAGTTTTTCACAAGATTATGTCTGTTTTTCACAAGGTTATGACTGTTTTTCACAAGATTATGCCTGTTTTTTTACAAGATTATGTCTGTTTTTCACAAGATTATGTCTGTTTTTCACAAGGTTATGATTGTTTTTTACAAGATTATAAAGTTTTTCACAAGATTATGTCTGTTTTTCACAAGGTTATGACTGTTTTTCACAAGATTATACCTGTTTTTTACAAGATTATGTCTGTTTTTCACAAGATTATGATTGTTTTTCACAAGGTTATGTCTGTTTTTTACAAGGTTATGATTGGTTTTTTACAAGATTATAAAGTTTTTCACAAGATTATAATCAAAATGAGTTTACACGAAAATGAATCAGACTATATACAATATTTCTTAGATGAATTAGACTATATACAATATTTCAGTATTAATCTTATTTTTATTATTTTTTACTTAAAATTCAAAAACAAATATAAAATTTATTATTTGTCATTGAATTAATAAAAAAAAACTATAAAATTTTTTTTGAAAATTTGAAAATTTATGAAAATAATAAAAAAACCGTAAAAATTTATTGGTTATTAATAAAAAAAAAATTATTTTGAACAATGTGTAAATTTTTCTGAAAATACGGTCAATTAACTTAATTGACCGTAAAAAAAGCACATTAAATATTAATGTGCTTTTTTTTATTAATTTAATTTTTCCCAAATTTTTTTAATAATTTAATATTTTTTAAATTGAGTCAATAATTTTTTTTTGATAATTTTTTTTTAAACTTGTAAAAAATGTAATTTTATAACCTTGTAAAAAATATTATAACCTTGTGAAAAAAATTATAACCTTGTAAAAAAATATTATAACCTTGTGAAAAATATCATAACCTTGTGAAAAACTGTCATAACATTGTGAAAAACATTCATATTCTTCTAAAAAAAACTTCGTAATCTTGTAAAAAACAGTCATAACCTTGTAAAAAACAGTCATAATCTTGTGAAAAACAGTCATAATCTTGTAAAAAAACAGTCATAACCTTGTGAAAAACAGACATAACCTTGTGAAAAACAGTCATAATCTTGTATAAAACAGTCATAACCTTGTGAAAAACAGTCATAACCTTGTAAAAAACAGTCATAACCTTGTAAAAAAAAAGTCATAACCTTGTGAAAAACAGTCATAGCTTTGTGAAAAACAGTCATTACCTTGTGAAAAACAGTTATAACCTTGTGAAAAACTTTGCAGCCTTGTGAAAAATATCATAACCTTGTAAACTTTTTTTGCAAATGTGTCTGACACAAACCTTTTGAAAATAAAATTTTCTCTATAAAATACTTATATATGGGTTAACCCAATATTTTTCATAGATGCAATGGGTTTACCCATATCTTTCTTCGTTGATTTAAGTGTATTTAATTTATAGAAAATTTACACTTATCTACTCAAAACAGTCATAACCTTGTAAAAAATAGTCATAATCTTGTAAAAAACAGTCATAACCTTGTAAAAAACAGTCATAATCTTGTAAAAAAATTTCATAATCTTGTAAAAAACAGTCATAACCTTGTGAAAAACAGTCATAATCTTGTGAAAATCAGACATAATCTTGTGAAAAACAGTCATAACCTTGTGAAAAACAGTCATAACCTTGTGAAAAACAGTCATAACCTTGTGAAAAACAGACATAATCTTGTGAAAAACAGACATAATCTTGTGAAAAACAGACATAATCTTGTGAAAAACGAACATAATCTTGTCAAAAACAGACATAATCTATCATAATATATGGGTTTGCCCAATATATTTTTCCTAGATGCAATGGGTTTACCCATATATATCTTTCGGAAACTAAAAATTGTATAAAATAGCGAAATTATCGTAAATTTGCCAAACAAAACAATATTTTCGGCATTAATTTTTATTAAGCTTCATAACCTTGTAAAAAACAGTCATAACCTTGTGAAAAACAGTCATAATCTTGTAAAAAACTTCATAATTTTGTAAAAAACAGTCATAACCTTGTGAAAAACAGACATAATCTTGTGAAAAACAGACATAATGTAAAAAACAGACATAATCTTGTAAAAGACAGTCATAACCTTGTGAAAAACAATCATAACCTTGTGAAAAACATTCATATTCTTGTAAAAAACAGTCATAACCTTGTAAAAAACAATCATAACCTTGTAAAAAACAGTCATAACCTTGTAAAAAACAATCATAACCTTGTAAAAAACATTCATAACCTTGTAAAAAACAGTCATAACCTTGTAAACTTTTTTTTGCAAATGTGTCTAACACAAACCTTTTAAATAGAAATTTTTTTCCATAAAATATGGGTTTACCCATATATCTCTCAAAAACTAAAAATTGTATAAAATAGCGAAATTATCGTAAATTTGCCTAAACAAAACAATATTTTCGGCATTAATTTTCATGTTGTCGATAACCTTATTGAATCAAAATCAATATAATCAATACACAATCCTATCTCAAAATATTTACTCAATAACTTTTTTCAAAAAACAAAAAACAAAAACTAAAATTCTTTTATTTTAACAAATCTATCGAAAAAAACCTGTAAATTATTGTTTTCTTTTTTTTTTTTTTTTTTTTTTATCAGCCCGAAATTATTTATTATTATTTTTAGTTTCGAATTTTGCTTAACAAAAATAAGGAAAAAAAATGTTGAAAATATTTTTTTTCTCGCATTTTTCTAGCAAAATGTGAATTTCTTTATTATAAAGCTAAATATATATATATATATATATATATATATATATATATATATATATATATATATATTTCACAAGGTTATGACTGTTTTCTACAAGGTTATGATTGTTTTTCACAAGGTTATGACTGTTTTTTACAAGGTTATAACTGTTTTTTACAAGATTATAAAGTTTTTTACAAGATTATGACTGTTTTTCACAAGGTTATGACTGTTTTTCACAAGGTTATGACTGTTTTTCATAAGGTTAAGACTGTTTTTCACAAGGTTATGACTGTTTTTCACAAGGTTATGACTGTTTTTTACAAGATTATAAAGTTTTTTACTCAATTATGACTGTTTTTTTACAAGATTATGAAGTTTTTTACAAGGTTATGACTGTTTTTCACAAGGTTATGACTGTTTTTCACAAGGTTAAGATGTTTTTCACAAGGTTATGACTGTTTTTCACAAGGTTATGACTGTTTTTTACAAGATTATAAAGTTTTTTACTCAATTATGACTGTTTTTTTTACAAGATTATGAAGTTTTTTACAAGATTATGACTGTTTTTTACAAGGTTATGACTGTTTTTCACAAGGTTAAGACTGTTTTTCACAAGGTTATGACTGTTTTTCACAAGGTTAAGACTGTTTTTCACAAGGTTATGACTGTTTTTCACAAGGTTATGACTGTTTTTTTACAAGATTATAAAGTTTTTTACTCAATTATGACTGTTTTTTTACAAGATTATGAAGTTTTTTACAAGATTATGACTGTTTTTCACAAGATTATGACAGTTTTTCACAAGCTTATTACTGTTTTTCACAAGGTTATTACTATTTTTTACAAAATTATGACTGTTTTTTACAAGGTTGTGACTGTTTTTTCACAAAATTATAAAGTTATAGATTAAAAATAAGGAAAAAAAATATTTTCAACATTTTTTTCGCATTTTTCTAGCAAAATGTGAAATATTTTTATTATAAAGGTGAAAAAATGATTAGAAAATTGAGGTTGGGCTAAAAAATAATTGGAATGATTTTTTTTTTAATTTATATTAAATTTTTGAAACCTTGTGAAAAACAGTCATAACCTCGTGAAAAACTTTATAATTTTGTAAAAAAAAACAGTCATAACCTTGTAAAAAACAGTCATAACCTTGTGAAAAACAGTCATAACCTTGTGAGAAGCTTTATAATCTTGTAAAATCAGTCATAACCTTGTGAAAAACATTCAAAAAAATAAATACAATACCAAACGCTATACCACTTCTTCCTTGCAGTCAAAGTGCGGAAAAATAAAAAGTAAAAACCTTGCTAAACAAGTCACAACCTTGCTTAAGCTCATATATATATATTTTTGTAATTAATATTAATTGGCACATTTAATTATTTAAACAATAGCAAATAAAAAATTATATTTATTTAATTTTTTTTTAATGTTTTTCGATAAAATTTTATTTCCGAATTTTATGTTTTTTTTTTTAATATTTTTAAACAAATTCTAAAAAATTAACAATTAAAATCAATTATTTATTAATTTATCGCAAAAAAATGTCATTAAATTTTCAAAATTATTTTTTTTTTACAAAATTTTTATTAATATATTAAACTTAACACTTTAATTTTTTTTAATTTTACTTCTTTTCAAAAATTATTTGCTCATAAAAATATTTAATTACCATTTTTTTACCGATTTTTTACGAAATTTTTATGAAACTTAGTTTAATTGTTTAAATAATTGTTAGTTAGTTTTTTATTATTATTTTTATGTATATATATATATATATATATATATATATATATATATATATTACAAACTTAACGAACGAACACCCTCTATATATATATATATATAAATATACGGGGTGTTCGTTCGTTAAGTTCGTATGGGCGTTTAACATGTAATTTCAATAATTTGCGATATACTTCTTTCTCGAGTAAAATTTGAAAAAATACCTAGAATACTTTTCGATAGGGCATAAAAAATGCTATAATTTGGTTTTAGTTTTAATTTGCTAGCATGTGTCGTTTGGGCGCTAGAATTTTTTTTCAATTTTTTTGTTTTTATTTTTTTTCTCAAAAACTATGAGTAGTAGGAAAATAAGCATAGTATGAAAAAATGCGGAATAACAAGTATTATAATTGAGTAATAAAACGATTACTCTATAATGCATCGTTTAGTAGAAAAAAATTAAAAACTTCGGATTTTTTCAAAATAAGATTTTTTTCAAAATTTATTTAATTTGTTTGATTTGTTTAATTTAAAAAAAAATTCATAGAAAATAAATAGATTTTTTTTAAAACTTGTAAAAAAATGTAATATATTAAAAAATATCATAACCTTGTAAAAAATATTATAACCTTGTAAAAAATATTATAACCTTGTGAAAAACTTTATAATCTTGTAAAATATAGTCATAACCTTGTGAAAAACTTTATAATCTTGTAAAAAAAACAGTCATAACCTTGTAAAAAACTTTATAATCTTGTGAAAAACAGTCATAATCTTGTAAAAAACAGTCATAACCTTGTGAAAAACTTTATAATATTGTGAAAAACAGTCATAACCTTGTGAAAAACTTTATAATCTTGTAAAAAATAGTCATAACCTTGTGAAAAACTTTATAATCTTGTAAAAAATAGTCATAACCTTGTGAAAAACTTTATAATATTGTGAAAAACAGTCATAACCTTGTGAAAAACTTTATAATCTTGTAAAAAATAGTCATAACCTTGTGAAAAACTTTATAATCTTGTAAAAAATAGTCATAACCTTGTGAAAAACTTTATAATCTTGTGAAAAACAGTCATAATCTTGTAAAAAAACAGTCATAACCTTGTGAAAAACTTTATAATCTTGTGAAAAACAGTCATAACCTTGTGAAAAACTTTATAATCTTGTGAAAAACAGTCATAACCTTGTGAAAAACTTTATAATATTGTGAAAAACAGTCATAACCTTGTGAAAAACTTTATAATCTTGTAAAAAATAGTCATAACCTTGTGAAAAACTTTATAATCTTGTAAAAAAACAGTCATAACCTTGTAAAAAACTTTATAATCTTGTAAAAAAACAGTCATAACCTTGTGAAAAAGAGACATAACCTTGTAAAAAACATTCATAACCTTGTGAAAAACTTTATAATCTTGTATAAAACAGTCATAACCTTGTGAAAAACAGTCATAATCTTGTGAAAAACTTTATAATCTTGTAAAAAACCGTCATAACCTTGTGAAAAACAGCCATAACTTTGTGAAAACTATCATAACCTTGTGAAAACTATCATAACCTTGTTGAATATATTTAAGTAAAATATTTAATTTGTGCGCCAATTTGTGCCATTTCGAAATTTTGCAATTGTTTTTCTTCTCGAATTTGCAAAATAAATTTATCGAAAATATATTTATCGAAATTTTCTGACAGAACAATCAAAATTTTGATTTCGATAATATATATGTTTACAATACTGTCCGGGAACTATACCACTTTTATTCATTTGTTTTGTCACACACACACACAAGATTATGACTGTTTTTTACAAGGTTATAATTGTTTTTCACAAGGTTATGACTGTTTTTTACAAGATTATGTCTGTTTTACACAAGGTTATGACTGTTTTTCACAAAGTTATGATTGTTTTTCACAAGGTTATGACGGTTTTTTACAAGATTATGAAGAAGATACAAGATTATGACTGTTTTTTACAAGGTTATGACTGTTTTTCACAAGGTTGTGACTGTTTTTCACAAGATTATAAAGTTTTTTACAAGATTATGACTGTTTTTCACAAGGTTATGATTGTTTTTCACAAGGTTATGACTGTTTTTGACAAGATTATTAAGTTTTTTTATAAATTTATGACTGTTTTTCACAAGGTTATGATTGTTTTTCACAAGGTTATGACTGTATTATGACTGTTTTTCACAATGTTATGGCTGTTTTTCACAAGGTTGTGACTGTTTTTCACAAGGTTATGACTGTTTTTCACAAGATTATAAAGTTTTTTACAAGATTATGACTGTTTTTCACAAGGTTATGACTGTTTTTCACAAGGTTATGATTGTTTTTCACAAGATTATAAAGTTTTTTACAAGATTATAACTGTTTTTCACAAAGTTATGATTGTTTTTCACAAGGTTATGACTGTTTTTCACAAGATTATAAAGTTTTTTACAAGATTATGACTGTTTTTCACAAAGTTATGATTATTTTTCACAAGGTTATGACTGTTTTTTAAAAAATTATAAAGTTTTTCACAAGTTTATGACTGTTTTTCACAAGGTTATGATTGTTTTTCACAAGGTTATGACTGTTTTTTTACAAGCTAGCATTTGTTATTATACACACACACACACACACACACACACACAAAGTTCAATTACAATGTGTATTATTATTATTTGTTATTAAATGTTGTTTTTGTTTTTGTTTTTTTTTTTTGGTTAGTTTTTAATAACCTTGTGAAACGATGTCATAACCTTAGTGAAAAAATAACAAAATATTTTGAAAAATGTTATAATTCTATGAAAAATACTTTGTGAAATATATATATAAATATATATATATATATATATATATATATATATATATATATATATAATTAATTTTTATAACTTAAAAAAATTAATTAAAAAAAAAATGAAATAAAATATTAATATTAATTAAAAACTATTAATAGATTATAAATATTAATTAGTAACATTTTTATTTTATTTTATAAAATACTATAAAATGTAATTGGTGCTTATCTGTCATAACCTTGTGCAAAAACAGTCATAACCTTGTAAAAAACAGTCATAACTTTGTGAAAAAGTCATACCCTTGTGAAAAACAGTCATAACCTTGTGAAAAACAGTTATAACCTTGTGAAAAACAGACATAATCTTGTAAAAAAACAGTCATAACTTTGTGAAAAACAATCATAACCTTGGGAAAAACAATCATAACCTTGTGAAAAACAGTAATAAACTTGTGAAAATCTTTATAACCTTGTAAAAAACTGCCATAACCTTGTAAAAAAGTCATAACCTTGTGAAAAACAGTCATAGCCTTGTAAAAAACAGTCATAACCTTGTGAAAAACAGACATAATCTTGTGAAAAACTTTATAATCTTGTAAAAAACAGTCATAACCTTGTAAAAAACCGTCATAACCTTGTAAAAAACAGTCATAACCTTGTGAAAAACAGTCATAACCTTGTGAAAAACAGTCATAACCTTGTAAAAAACAGTTATAACCTTGTAAAAAAACAGTCATAACCTTGTAAAAAACAGTCATAACCTTGTAAAAAACAATCATAACCTTGTGAAAAACTTTATAATCTTGTAAAAAACAGTCATAACCTTGTAAAAAACAATCATAACTTTGTAAAAAAACAGTCATAACCTTGTGAAAAACAGTCATAACCTTGTAAAAAAACAGTCATAATCTTATAAAACAAATAACAACAGTTACATAAAATCTTATAATCAACCAAATACGTAACTCGAGGTAACGTAACTCGAATTTCTAATTCAAAAAATCAAAAAAATAAGTCAAGGCTTTAAATTTCAATTTATCTCGACTCAAAAAATCATTCCCATGATTAATTTTTTTTAATTACAATCATCATTAAAAAAGTCATTAAATTCTTTGAGACATTAAAATTTTTATTAATTTTTATTGATTTTTTCGAAAAAGAAAAATTAAACTTTATGTCCATTTCTTATTATATTTTTTTTGATTTTTAATTTTGCGAAATATTTTTAAATTACTAAATAATTAAAAATTTAATTTTTTAATTTTCCAAAAAAAAAAACCTTTATTCATTTGTTATTTCGGTTGAAATCTTTGATTAATTTTTGGCGAAAATTTATTATTTTTCTTATTGAAAATGTTGGAATAAAACAACAACCTTAGTTAAAATAATACATACATATATTTTATTATTGATTATCATATTAATTATTACTATTATTATTATAATGATATTTTCAGGATAAATTTGTCTAGTGCCCAAGATGGTCATGTGGTTTTGGTTCTATCCAGTGATTTATTAAAAATTTATTTTGACCATTTTATTTAACCGATTTTAATCAAATTTTCCTAAAAGTTTTTCCTAGTGTCTAAATAAATTACAATATATTAACAAAACACAGTGTTGCCAACTTATCGAGAGGAAAAAATCACAAAATTTTTTAAAAATTTATTGTGGCTACATTATTTATTCGATTTTGATCGAAAATTATAATATTATTAAAATACAGTGTTGCCAAAATGGTCTATCTATATATATATATATATATATATATATATATATATATATATATATATATATATATATATATATGTTGCCAACTGTTTTAACTGTTTAATTTGAAATTTTATATGGGTTTACCCATCATATACTTCTAATAAAAAACATTAATAAATTGATTTTTCTCTGGTCTAGTGCTGTATAGTAACAAATTCTAGCTTATAAAAAACAGTCATAACCTTGTAAAAAAACAGTCATAACCTTGTAAAAAACAATGATAAAATTGTGAAAAACTTTATAATCTTGTAAAAAAACAGTCATAACTTCGTAAAAAACAGTCATAATCTTGTAAAAAAATTTATAATCTTGTATAAAACAGTAATAACCTTGTGAAAAACAGTCATAATCTTGTTCGTAACTTTATAACCTTGTAAAAAACAGTCACAACCTTGTGAAAAACAATCATAACCTTGTGAAAAACAGTCATAATCTTGTGAAAAACTTTATAATTTTGTAAAAAACAGTCACAACCTTGTGAAAAACAATCATAACCTTGTGAAAAACAGTCATAATCTTGTGAAAAACTTTATAACCTTGTAAAAAACAGTCACAACCTTGTGAAAAACAATCATAACCTTGTGAAAAACAGTCATAATCTTGTAAAAAACTTTATAATTTTGTAAAAAACAGTCACAACCTTGTGAAAAACAATCATAACCTTGTGAAAAACAGTCATAATCTTGTGAAAAACTTTATAATTTTGTAAAAAACAGTCACAACCTTGTGAAAAACAATCATAACCTTGTGAAAAACAGTCATAATCTTGTAAAAAACTTTATAATCTTGTAAAATATTAATTGATTTTCTTTCTCTCTCTCTCTCTCTCTCTGTTCTAGTGCTGTATAATAACAAATGCCGGCCCGGTGACGTCACTATCATGGCGGGATTCATTTGCGCCCGATCAACAGGGTGTACTTATTCGACTCAGAACCGATCTGCATTCGGCCGTTGAGAATTTCTACGAATATTTCAGTTTTTTCCAAAAACGCGCTGACGCAGGAATGTAAGTTGCAAGTTTTTTTTTTTTTTTTTTTTTTTTTAATAAATATAGCCAGTGGCGTAGCTAGAAACTTATCAAAGGGGGGGGTTAATAATATTAATCAATAAAGATAATCCTGTCAAAAACAGACATAATCTTGTGATAAACAGACATAATTTTGTCAAAAACAGACATAATCTTGTGAAAAACAGACATAATCTTCTGAAAACTCAGACATAACCTTGTGAAAAACAGACATAATCTTGTGAAAAACTTCATTATCTTGTAAAAAAAAACAGTCATAATCTTGTGAAAAACAGTTACAGCCTTGTGAGAAACAGTCATAACCTTGTGAAAAACAGTTATAACCTTGTGAGAAACAGTCATAACCTTGTGAAAAACAGACATAACCTTGTGAAAAACAGTCATAATCTTGTGAAAAATTTTATAATCTTGTAAAAAAACAGTCATAATCTTGTGAAAAACAGTCATAACCTTGTGAGAAACAGTCATAATCTTGTAAAAAAACAATAACAACCTTGTAAAAAAACAGTCATAATCTTGTGAAAAACATACATAACCTTGTAAAAAACAGTCATAACCTTGTAAAAAACAGACATAATTTTGTGAAAAACAGACATAACCTTGTTCTTGGGAGGGGGGGTTTCAACCCCCCTAACACCCCCTTGGCTACGCCACTGCTCAAACGGGTTTCTTTGGAAACATAAACATTCCTAGCAAAACTTCCCAAAGCACCTAAAGCACCTTACAACAGCAGCATTTACTCTCCTTTCAAACTACCCAAATACACATCTGCTCATCTACCTGCTCTAAACGTGCCACTATTGGTAACAATAATGTATTATTATCCCAAGGTCACCAACCGCCCGACGTGGCCTCGACTCCGCCTCGGCCAATACCGCCGAAGACGAATCCGTATCGGGTGCCGATGGTGATGACCCCGTCCATCGGATGCGAATTGACTTGGATGCATCCAATCTAGAGCATTCGGCACCAGGTGCACCAGGTGAGGAAGTCGTAGATGATGATGCCATCGAGACGAGGATATTGGATGCTTCTGCTTCTTCGGATGCTCTAGGGAATGAAGAAGCTGCTACTGGCTTAAAAGATGGTAGTGAGGATGCTGTGGGGGGGCGGAATGGATTGGTGGATGGTCAGGTAAGTGATGAAGACAGACGTTAAGTTTGTCGAAACGTCTATTAGAAATAAATATTAATGCAGAAGTTTAATATAATGAGGAGGAATGTGATGGAAATCCTGTAGGAGTTAGGAATAGCTTAATAAAAAGCCAGGTGCTGAAGGCAGACGTTAAGTTTGTCGAAACGTCTATTATAAATCAATATTAATGCAGAAGTTTAACCTAACCTAACCTAACCTAACCTAAAACAGTTTTAATTTAATATAATGAAGAGGAATAAGATGGAAGTCCTGTAGGAGTTAGAAATAGCTTAATAGAAAGCCAGTTGCTGAAGACAGACGTTAAGTTTGTCGAAACGTCTATTATAAAGAAATATTAATGCAGAAGTTTAACGTAACCAAACCTAACCTACCCTAACCTACCCTAACCTAAAACAATTTTAATTTAATATAATGAAGAGGAATGAGATATGGAAGCCTTGTAGGAGTTAGAAATAGCTTAATAGAAAGCCAGGTGCTGAAGGCAGACGTTAAGTTTGCCGAAACGTCTATTATAAATAAATATTAATGCAGAAGTTTAACCTAAAACAGTTTTAATTTAATATAAAAAGATTTATTTGAATGATTTTGATGGTATACGTTTGCGTGGATCAGTCTGATGAGTAGTTGGAGTAGGGTATGATTGAGAGGGTGGCTTGCGTGAGCGAAAGTTTCCAAGTAGTATGGGAGGAATTATGAATGTGGATGAAAGTGCGAAAGTTGCTTGTGCTGGATAGGAATGTTAGGAGGCGACTGTTTTCGGAATGATGAAAAGAGTTTGTGTCACACTTTTTTGGGTACATGGCGTGATTGTAAATGTATGTATGTATGTATGTATAATGAGGTTTTGAAATTGGCAAAAATTGTCAAAATTTACTAAAAATTGTCAGAAATTGTATTAAAAATTGTTAAAAATCTTATTGAAAATTATGTAATATTTCCAGGAAACTCCTGCAGCTGATCCAGACGACCAAGTCAGCGCAAGAACATCACTAGGACAAGACAAAACAGCTGATCCTGCTGATCAAGGAACACTTTCAACCGATGATCTCACATTAAAAACTAGTTTAGCACAAAGTGGCTTAGACGAAACAGCCGTTCCAGCTGTTCGAACAGGACAAAATTCTGCTCCAGCTTTTGAGTCACGAAAACATAGTATACCTGTTCATACTGACGGAATTGCAAATAGAATTAACATCATCAATTCACCTAATTCAAGGTTGGCATCAATTCCTGGATCAACACGATATGCTAATTCACTTCCTGATGATCATTTAGCAAGTAGAATTAATATAAATGGTGCTCCCCAAACAATTGACGGTAGAAATTTATTGCCTGGTAAAACTTATTTAACACCAGAATCATCCCGACGAAATATTCCATCTGAAACAAATGAGGGCAACAAGTTTGCCCCGGCTGCTAGACGAAATATAAGTCCTGGTGGCGGCGATGTAGCAAGTAGAATTAATCCTAATGGAGCTCCTGAAGCAATAGAAGACGGCCAATTGACACCCGGTGCAGTACAAAATAGAAATTTGGCTCCTAATGCAGCACTAAATGCTCCTGGATTAAGACGAAACAGTAAAACAATTCCTGAAGAAAATATCGCACGTAGAATTAATAATAATGGAGCTCCTGAAGCAGCAATTGACGATAGCAATGTGTCACCTGATGAAACACAAAACAGAAATTTAGCTCCTGGATTAAGGAGAAATAGCAAAACAATCCCTCAAACAAATCTAGCACGTAGAAATAATAATAATAATGATGTTCCTAAAGCAAATGAAGATACTAATAATGAAATACAAAACAGAAATTTGGCTCCTAATGCAGTTCAAACTAATAATTTTGCACCAAATGCTCCTGGATTAAGACAGTATAGTAAAACAATCCCTGTAGTATCTTTTGGACGTAAAAATAATAATAATGAGGCTCCTGAAACAATTGACGATAGCAATGTGTCACCTGATGCAATACAATACAGAAATTTAGCTCTTAATGCAGCTCAAACTAATAACTTTGCACCAAATATTCCTGGATTAAGACGGAATGATAAAACAATTCCTGGAGAAAATTTAGCACGTAGAACTAATAATAATGATGCTCCTGAAGCAAATGAAAATACTAATTTGTCACCTGAAAACAGAAACTTGGCTCCTAATTCAGCTCAAACTAATAATTTTACACCAAATACTCCTGGATTAAGACGGAATGGTAAAACAATTCCTGGAGAAAATCTAGCACGTAGAACTAATAATAATGACGCTCCTGAAGCAAATGAAGATACTAATGATGCAGCACAAAACAGAAATTTAGCTCCTAATGCAGTTCAAACTAATAACTTTGCACCAAATACTCCTGGATTAAGACGGAATGGTAAAACAATTCCTGGAGAAAATCTAGCCCGTAGAAATAATAATAATGACGCTCCTGAAGCAAATGAAGATAATAATGATGCAGCACAAAACAGAAATTTAGCTCCAAATGCAGTTCAAACTAATAACTTTGCACCAAATACTCCTGGATTAAGACGGAATGGTAAAACAATTCCTGGAGAAAATCTAGCGCGTAGAAATAATAATAATGCGGCTCCTGAAACAAATAAAGATAATAATTTGTCGCCTGAAAACAGAAATTTGGCTCCTAATGCAGCTCAAACTAATAATTTTGCACCAAATTTTCCTGCATCAAGACGGAATAGTAAAACAATTCCTGGAGAAAATCTAACGCGTAGAAATAATAATAATGAGACTCCTGAAGCAAATGAAGATAATAATTTGTCGCCTGATGCAATACAAAACAGAAATTTGGCTCCTAATGCAGCACTGAATGCTCCTGGATTAAGACGAAATAGTAAAACAATTCCTGGAGAAAATCTAGCACGAAGAACTAATACTAATGAGGCTCCTGAAGCAAATGAAAATAGCAATTTATCGCCTGATGCAATACAAAACAGAAATTTGGCGCTTGATTCCACTAATTTAGCACCTAATTTACAAGCTAGAAGAAATGGCCAGACTACGCCAAATGACGATGTTGCAAATGAAACTCCTGATGAAAATCTTGCACCTGGTGAAGATTCCAGACGCAATGGACCAGCAGCAATTCTAGACAATGACAGTATCAATGCAAATTCCAGACGCAATAGTAAAACTGTTCCTGATGACGATGTGGCAAGTAGAACTAATCTAAATGAAGAGCCATCCGCAGCCGAACCAGCTAGAAAAAATACAAATAACGAATTTGAACAGGCCGAAAATCAAGATCCGTTGAGGAAAAATACCGATGATGAATCAGCATTGCCTGGAAATGATGCTTTAGGTAATTTATTTAGAATTTTTTATTAAAAAAAAATTTTTAATTTTTTTCAGATTCAAGTATAAACATGTCAAAAAAATACCTGACAATTTATTTGACATAAAATTTCGATTTAGTTAAACATTATTAAATATAAAATAGAAATAATTTTTGCATTTTTAGATAGTAACGCAGACACACCGGAAGCAAGAACTAACCTGGAAAATGACGAAACTCCTGAAGCAAGAAAGAATCTCGATAATACGGACCAAGCAAATAAAAATAATCCTTTAACCGATAATGCTAATGACGATATTGCACCTAGAACCGGACTTACCAACTCTGATAATGGTCTGACAACTTTCGAAGGTGGTGTTACTCCATCAGACTTGACAACACCCGAATTACGAACAACACTAGGAGGCAATACAGCAACAACAACATTATCTGAAGCACCAAGTCAGGAAACTCTAGCACCTGCACAAGAAATAACTGGACGAAACGGCTTAAACGCAGCACTCGATGAAGAAACACGTTCTACTAACGTTGACGATGATCCCCAAATGCGTAGCGTAACAATTCCCGAAGAAAACGAGGAAAAGCTACTTCGTGAAGGTCTTCAAACGATCATGCATCGCTTGAAAGCGCTGAAAAAGAGTAAAAATGGCGATTTAAATGATATGTTCGTAAAAATAAATCTAAATAGTGAAGAAGATCCAATAAAAGTCATTGATCATCCTGAATCATTAACAACTTCTTTGCCTGGATATCGAAGTTTGGATAATATAGATCAAAAAATTACCGATGAATTAATGGCGAGATCAAATTTTGAAGATCCTGTTAGCGAACCAGAAAAACGATCAAATGTCGATGATGATTCTAAAGCAGGTATTGACGAAGACAAAATGGCAGCTGCACCTGAGGAAATTGCTGAACGAATTAATATACCTGTTGATGAAGAAAATGCAGGTAAAAGAAGAAATGCGGGTGATGAAGCAAATAATGACGAAACGCCAATAGATGAAAATAATGCAGAATTACGACGGAATGTCGATGGTAATGAAGAACCATTTAATGCTGAAGATATTAGTCCAATTGAAGAAATCGAGGAACGAAATTCGTTTAATTCAAATCCAGGTATGTAATTTACCAGTAATATTACAGATAAGTGTTATTAATCAAAATTATATATTTATTATCACAATTTCAGAACCATCTGAAAATAATGCTGCATTAAATAACCCAGCATTAAGGAACAATTTAAATGCCGGCCCACAACCACAAGATGATAACTTGGGACAAAGAAATAATTTAAATAATGCTGTACCCGATAATTCCGCAGCATTACGCCGCAATGCCATTCCATCAGCAGCATTACAGCTGTCCGATAATCCAGCAGCAAGAAATAGTTTAAGTGCTGTCCCACAACCAAATACCGATAACTTGGCACTCAGAAATCACTTAAATAATGCTGTACCAGATGATTCCGCAGCATTACGCCACAATATAAATGCTATTCCATCTGCAGCATTACAGCAATCCGATGACCCAGCGGCAAGAAATAATTTTAATGCTATCCCACAACCAAATAGCGAACACTTGGGCCGTATAAATCATTTAAATAATGCTGTACCAGACGATTTGGCAGCATTACGCCGCAATGCCATTATACAACAATCCGATAATCCTGCAGCAAGAAATAATTTTAATGCTGTCCCACAACCAAATAGCGATAACTTGGCACGCAGAAATCATTTAAATAATGCTGTACCAAACGATTCGGCAGCATTACGACGCAATATAAATGCAGTTCCATCAGCAGCATTACAACCATCCGATGATCCAGCAGCAAGAAATAATTTTAATGATGTCCCGCAACCAAATAACGATAACTTGGGCCGTAGAAATAATGTAAATAATGCTGTACCAGATGATTCCGCAGCATTACGTCGCAATATAAATGCCAATCCATCAGCAGCATTACAGCAATCCGATGACCCAGCAGCAAGAAATAGTTTTAATGCTGTCCCACAACCAAATAGCGATCACTTAGGACGAAGAAATCATTTAGTTAATGCTGTACCCGACGATTCAGCAGCATTACGCCACAATATAAATGCAGCATTACAGCAATCCAACGATCCAGCAGCAAGAAGCGGTTTAAGTTCAATACCAGCAGCAATTGGGAAGAAAATTTTCGACACTTTGGGCCTAAGGCGCAATCTAAATTCCGCCCCAGGATTAAATCAAAATGAAGCCGAAGACCTAAATTTAAGGACCAACATGAATCCTGTTTTTGCTCCAAATTCAGGAGACCCTGCTAATCCACAACAAATCAATCGCCGAATGATTAGTCCTTATCCAGGACTAGTTCAACAACAACTACCAAATCAACAATTACCAGGAGGAAAACAGAATTATCCTTACGGAGGACCAATAGATGCAATACAAATTACAGGACTAGGTGAACATTCTCCTGTGGCAAAAATCGAAATCGATGACCTAAGTCATGTTGCACCACCTCGTACGCTGACCAGTGAAGAACGCCAGTTGGTCGAACAATTGGTCAAACTAATTCTGGAGATCAATAAAAAACGAAATACCGTCACAACACGTCAACGATATGAACAACGTTTGCCTGAGGTATCCTTACGAAATGGCAATATTGCCTGGGCGGTACAGCCTATCGAAATCGAAAAGGTCTAAACTAATCAAAATCCTTTAATAATAACCGTCCTTTTTTTTTAAGAAAATTGATATTAATCTCCTTTACATTATTTATATCGTTCTAAATTCCGAAACTAATTTCTCTTATACCAGTTTCCAACTACTAACTACCTTCATTGATTCATTGTTCCTTTTGGGAGATAAATTATAAACCAAAAATACAAACCAATAAGGTCCTTTTATTATTATTATTACTAACTACTTTCATTTAATGCCCCAACATAGCATCCTTTGTTCATTGTCCTTTTTTTTGAAAGAGTCTATGACTTATCCTTTAATAACAATTATAATATTTAACATTTTTAATATACCGATCTTTTATCCTTTTTTGACAAAACGTTAAAATATAAGTCTGGGAGACTTTAGCCTTTTTTAAAACGTTTTCAAATTATACCCAAATTTTTAGATCAAAATTTAATATTACATAATTATAAATCAAATTTTGTTTTAAATGTTATTAAAAAAAAATATATATTTTTTTAGAAGCAAAATTTTAGAACTAGAAATCTTCAAAAATTTCCTAAAATTCTTTAAAAAATATTTTAAAGGACTTCAAATTTATTCTAGAAATCTTCTACTATTTCACGTAATTTTTCAAAAAAATTTACAAAATTTGTATAAATGTTAGTTAAATTTATTTTACAAGTAAATTATTACACAAAAATACATTTAATTGAACAGTAAATACGCAGTTAACAATAACAACAGTAAAACAGTATTTTAATTTTCCAAAATTCTTTAAAATCTTTTATTATCCTTTAATATTCATTAATAACTCATAATACTACACAAAAATCTACAAAATACATTTAATTGAAAAGTAAATATATCTGACGTTTACAAAACAGTACCTGAGTCTTTCAATATTTTTCATCATCCTTTATTATCCTTCAATATTCTTTAATAACTCATAACAAATTACAAAAAAATTTCCAGAGTACATTTATATGAAAAGTAATTACAACTAACCTTTATAAAACACCTCCTCCATTCTCTAATATGCTTTAACATCCTTTAAAAATTTTAAAAACTCTTAATGTAGTAGAAAAATATCTACAGAACACATTTAGATGAAAAGTAAATACAACTAACGTTTATAAAACAGCTCCAACAATAAGCAACATCCTTTAAAATCCTTTAATATTCTTTAACAATTTTTATTATATTACAAAAAAATCTACAAAACACATTTAGATAAAAAGTAAATATAACTAACGTTTATAAAACAACTCCTCAGTCTCTGATATCCTTCAACATCCTTTAAAATCCTTTAATATTCTTTAACAACTTTTATTATATTACAAAAAAAATCTACAAAACACATTTAGATAAAAAGAAATATAACTAACGTTTATAAAACAACTTCTCAGTCTCTAATATCCTTCAACATCCTTTAAAATCCTTTAATATTCTTTAACAACTTTTATTACATTACAAAAAAATCTACAAAACACATTTAGATAAAAAGTAAATATAACTAACGTTTATAAAACAACTCCTCAGTCTCTGATATCCTTCAACATCCTTTAAAATCCTTTAATAACTCATAATACTTCATCTAATATATATATGTATTTTTACACCATAGATAAAGCCTTATAAACCCTTGTAAGTAAAAGTTACAGTTCTCAGATACTTTTCCAAAAAAAAACCTTTAAAATTTTTGAACTAACTACATTTGCAGTGCAAAAACAGCCAATATATACAACATGCCAAACAACATTAACAACATTCAACAATATAACAACCAGAACAACAACCAGAATTGACACTAACAAAACAATTAATTAATTGAATTAATTAATTTTACAATTGTATACAATTATATATATATATAGATATATATATATATAAATATATAAAAAATAATAAATAATTATATTAACAAATACTCCATTACTTTACTATACACCATTACTCCATACTTAATATACTTTCAAACTAAACCTACTCTAGTACCAAAAATATTATTTAAAATTTTGAATGAGAAATATTAACAATTTTTTGAAAATTACTAGTTTAAACAAGATTAGAACACTGTATTTTAATAATATTATAATTTATGTGGGCACTAGGAGATACTTTTCTGAAAATTTGATCAAAATCGAATAAATAATGTAGCCACAATAAATTTTAAAAAAATTTTGTGATTTTTTTTTCGATAAGTTGGCAACACTGTTTTTTGTTAAAATTGCATAATTCATTTAGGCACTAGAAAAATTTTTTAAGAAAATTTGATTAAAATCGGTTAAATAAAATGGTCAAAACAAAATTTTTAAAAATTTTACTAACTTTTTTCTCGGAAAGTTGGCAACATTATATTTTGTTAAAATTACATAAATTATATAAATATTAAGAAAATCTTTTGTGAAAATTTGAGTAAAATCGGTTGAATAACATGGCCATAATAAAAATTTTAAAATTTTACTAATTTTTTTTGTCGGAAAGTTGGCAACACTGAATATTAATAAAATTATGTAATTAATGGGAGCATTAGGAAAATCTTTTCTGAAAATTTGATCAAAATCGGATAAATAACGTAGCCAATATGAATTTTTAAAAACTTTTTTTTTATCTCGAAAAGTTGATATCACTGGAAAAAAACAAAATCACATGACCATCTTGCAGTCAAAGTAGTAAAAACACATTTCAAGTGTTTATAAAACCTAGGCTAGAAATAGACACTTTTCAAACCTGCTAGTATAATTTAAAATATAAAATTACGCTATTTACAACATTATACATTGTTTTTGTAATCGAATTTTTTAATAAGACTTGGGCGAAAAATACTTATTCTAGGTACTTTTCGAACACGCTAATATGATTTTACAAACAGAAAAATTACATTATTAATAATATCACAGAATTCCGAACACCACATTTTTTATACTTTAATTTAGTGAGCGAAAAATACATTTTCAGACACTTTTAGAGCCAGCAAGCATAATTTTACATTACTCACACCAGTACAAAAAAAAAAAAAAAAAAAAAAAAAAAAAAAAAAAAATCCATTTTAGTTTGTATAAACACTTAGGTAAAACAAAAAAATACAATGTAGACATTTTTCGAGCTAGCAAAATAGTATAATATCAAAAAAATTTTCTTTTAGCAGATTGATGTAAATCGCTTAATGAAGGTTATATGCAAGTTACGGCCGTTGAGAAGATTTCCATTTTTATTCCGTAGAGAGCTAGAACGTCAATTGTTTCACTAAGGTTTCGCCACCGTCCGCCATCTTGAATATTGAAACAATATGAACTAATTAATATAAGAATTAATTGTATTATATATTCCATAATTAATAAAAAAAATATCAATATGTTTGAAAATTATTTTCTGATCTTTTTCTTCCATTTTTTTTGGTGCCTACGTTGACGTATGGTAGTGAATGTTGGGCAAAAATTGTGTCAAAAAAAAAAACAAAAAATAATACATTTTAACTAAATTGGATCAAGAGAACACTTTTTTGGAATATTTTCAAAATGAGACTTTTTTTCGAAAATTTGTTGAAAAAAATTTCGAAAAAAGAAGAAAAAAGCTAGAAAATAGCGTTTTTTCCGCAAACTGTCACTTTGGATCGTTGACACAAGTGCACGCAGTGTTTTAGTTCATCATTTCGCCACCAGATGCCATTCAGAACATTTTAGATCACAATAAACCCCGCCTTTAGACGAATTTTATTAATAAAATCAATTAAAATCAATTTGTAAACTGACAAATCAATGGAGCGCGCGCTCCAAAAACAGTACTAAAAAACTACTAAACTACTAGGTTTTTGGGGTTTTTTGGAAGGTTACTAGGATTTTAAGAAAGTTACTAGGTTTTTAAGAAAGTTACTAGGTTTTTAAGAAAGTTACTAGGCTTTTAAGAAAGTTACTAGGTTTTTTGGAAGGTTACTAAGATTTTAAGAAAGTTACTAGGTTTTTTGGAAGGTTACTAAGTTTTTGGGGTTTTTTGGAAGGTTACTAGGATTTTAAGAAAGTTACTAGGTTTTTAAGAAAGTTACTAGGTTTTTGGGGTTTTTTGGAAGGTAACTAGGATTTTAAGAAAGTTACTAGGTTTTTAAGAAAGTTACTAGGTTTTTGGGGTTTTTTGGAAGGTTATTAGGATTTTAAAAAAGTTACTAGGTTTTTAAGAAAGTTACTAGGTTTTTAAGAAAGTTACTAGGCTTTTAAGAAAGTTACTAGGTTTTTTGGAAGGTTACTAAGATTTTAAGAAAGTTACTAGGTTTTTTGGAAGGTTACTAAGTTTTTGGGGTTTTTTGGAAGGTTACTAGGATTTTAAGAAAGTTACTAGGTTTTTAAGAAAGTTACTAGGTTTTTGGGGTTTTTTGGAAGGTTACTAGGATTTTAAGAAAGTTACTAGGTTTTTAAGAAAGTTAGTAGGTTTTTAAGAAAGTTACTAGGTTTTTTGGAAGGTTACTAAATTTTTAAGAAAGTTACTAAGTTTTTGTGGTTTTTTGGAAGGTTACTAGGATTTTAAGAAAGTTACTAGGTTTTTTAGAAAGTTACTAGGTTTTTGGGGTTTTTTGGAAGGTTACTAGAATTTTAAGAAAGTTACTAGGTTTTTAAGAAAGTTACTAGGTTTTTAAGAAAGTTACTAGGTTTTTTGGAAGGTTACTAAATTTTTAAGAAAGTTACTAAGTTTTTGGGGTTTTTTGGAAGGTTACTAGGATTTTAAGAAAGTTACTAGGTTTTTAAGAAAGTTACTAGGTTTTTGGGGTTTTTTGGAAGGTTACTAGGATTTTAAGAAAGTTACTAGGTTTTTAAGAAAGTTACTAGGTTTTTGGGGTTTTTTGGAAGATTACTAGGATATTAAGAAAGTTACTAGGTTTTTAAGAAAGTTACTAGGTTTTTAAGAAAGTTACTAGGCTTTTAAGAAAGTTACTAGGTTTTTTGGAAGGTTACTAAGATTTTAAGAAAGTTACTAGGTTTTTTGGAAGGTTACTAAGTTTTTGGGGTTTTTTGGAAGGTTACTAGGATTTTAAGAAAGTTACTAGGTTTTTAAGAAAGTTACTAGGTTTTTGGGGTTTTTTGGAAGGTTACTAGGATTTTAAGAAAGTTACTAGGTTTTTAAGAAAGTTACTAGGTTTTTGGGGTTTTTTGGAAGGTTATTAGGATTTTAAGAAAGTTACTAGGTTTTTAAGAAAGTTACTAGGTTTTTAAGAAAGTTACTAGGCTTTTAAGAAAGTTACTAGGTTTTTTGGAAGGTTACTAAGATTTTAAGAAAGTTACTAGGTTTTTTGGAAGGTTACTAAGTTTTTGGGGTTTTTTGGAAGGTTACTAGGATTTTAAGAAAGTTACTAGGTTTTTAAGAAAGTTACTAGGTTTTTGGGGTTTTTTGGAAGGTTACTAGGATTTTAAGAAAGTTACTAGGTTTTTAAGAAAGTTAGTAGGTTTTTAAGAAAGTTACTAGGTTTTTTGGAAGGTTACTAAATTTTTAAGAAAGTTACTAAGTTTTTGGGGTTTTTTGGAAGGTTACTAGGATTTTAAGAAAGTTACTAGGTTTTTAAGAAAGTTACTAGGTTTTTGGGGTTTTTTGGAAGGTTACTAGGATATTAAGAAAGTTACTAGGTTTTTAAGAAAGTTACTAGGTTTTTAAGAAAGTTACTAGGCTTTTAAGAAAGTTACTAGGTTTTTTGGAAGGTTACTAAGATTTTAAGAAAGTTACTAGGTTTTTTGGAAGGTTACTAAGTTTTTGGGGTTTTTTGGAAGGTTACTAGGATTTTAAGAAAGTTACTAGGTTTTTAAGAAAGTTACTAGGTTTTTGGGGTTTTTTGGAAGGTTACTAGGATTTTAAGAAAGTTACTAGGTTTTTAAGAAAGTTAGTAGGTTTTTAAGAAAGTTACTAGGTTTTTTGGAAGGTTACTAAATTTTTAAGAAAGTTACTAAGTTTTTGTGGTTTTTTGGAAGGTTACTAGGATTTTAAGAAAGTTACTAGGTTTTTTAGAAAGTTACTAGGTTTTTGGGGTTTTTTGGAAGGTTACTAGAATTTTAAGAAAGTTACTAGGTTTTTAAGAAAGTTACTAGGTTTTTAAGAAAGTTACTAGGTTTTTTGGAAGGTTACTAAATTTTTAAGAAAGTTACTAAGTTTTTGGGGTTTTTTGGAAGGTTACTAGGATTTTAAGAAAGTTACTAGGTTTTTAAGAAAGTTACTAGGTTTTTGGGGTTTTTTGGAAGGTTACTAGGATTTTAAGAAAGTTACTAGGTTTTTAAGAAAGTTACTAGGTTTTTGGGGTTTTTTGGAAGGTTACTAGGATATTAAGAAAGTTACTAGGTTTTTAAGAAAGTTACTAGGTTTTTAAGAAAGTTACTAGGCTTTTAAGAAAGTTACTAGGTTTTTTGGAAGGTTACTAAGATTTTAAGAAAGTTACTAGGTTTTTTGGAAGGTTACTAAGTTTTTGGGGTTTTTTGGAAGGTTACTAGGATTTTAAGAAAGTTACTAGGTTTTTAAGAAAGTTACTAGGTTTTTGGGGTTTTTTGGAAGGTTACTAGGATTTTAAGAAAGTTACTAGGTTTTTAAGAAAGTTACTAGGTTTTTGGGGTTTTTTGGAAGGTTATTAGGATTTTAAGAAAGTTACTAGGTTTTTAAGAAAGTTACTAGGTTTTTAAGAAAGTTACTAGGCTTTTAAGAAAGTTACTAGGTTTTTTGGAAGGTTACTAAGATTTTAAGAAAGTTACTAGGTTTTTTGGAAGGTTACTAAGTTTTTGGGGTTTTTTGGAAGGTTACTAGGATTTTAAGAAAGTTACTAGGTTTTTAAGAAAGTTACTAGGTTTTTGGGGTTTTTTGGAAGGTTACTAGGATTTTAAGAAAGTTACTAGGTTTTTAAGAAAGTTACTAGGTTTTTAAGAAAGTTACTAGGTTTTTTGGAAGGTTACTAAATTTTTAAGAAAGTTACTAAGTTTTTGGGGTTTTTTGGAAGGTTACTAGGATTTTAAGAAAGTTACTAGGTTTTTAAGAAAGTTACTAGGTTTTTGGGGTTTTTTGGAAGGTTACTAGGATTTTAAGAAAGTTACTAGGTTTTTAAGAAAGTTACTAGGTTTTTGGGGTTTTTTGGAAGGTTACTAGGATTTTAAGAAAGTTACTAGGTTTTTAAGAAAGTTAGTAGGTTTTTAAGAAAGTTACTAGGTTTTTTGGAAGGTTACTAAATTTTTAAGAAAGTTACTAAGTTTTTGGGGTTTTTTGGAAGGTTACTAGGATTTTAAGAAAGTTACTAGGTTTTTAAGAAAGTTACTAGGTTTTTGGGGTTTTTTGGAAGGTTACTAGGATATTAAGAAAGTTACTAGGTTTTTAAGAAAGTTACTAGGTTTTTAAGAAAGTTACTAGGCTTTTAAGAAAGTTACTAGGTTTTTTGGAAGGTTACTAAGATTTTAAGAAAGTTACTAGGTTTTTTGGAAGGTTACTAAGTTTTTGGGGTTTTTTGGAAGGTTACTAGGATTTTAAGAAAGTTACTAGGTTTTTAAGAAAGTTACTAGGTTTTTGGGGTTTTTTGGAAGGTTACTAGGATTTTAAGAAAGTTACTAGGTTTTTAAGAAAGTTACTAGGTTTTTAAGAAAGTTACTAGGTTTTTTGGAAGGTTACTAAATTTTTAAGAAAGTTACTAAGTTTTTGGGGTTTTTTGGAAGGTTACTAGGATTTTAAGAAAGTTACTAGGTTTTTAAGAAAGTTACTAGGTTTTTGGGGTTTTTTGGAAGGTTACTAGGATTTTAAGAAAGTTACTAGGTTTTTAAGAAAGTTACTAGGTTTTTGGGGTTTTTTGGAAGGTTACTAGGATATTAAGAAAGTTACTAGGTTTTTAAGAAAGTTACTAGGTTTTTAAGAAAGTTACTAGGCTTTTAAGAAAGTTACTAGGTTTTTTGGAAGGTTACTAAGATTTTAAGAAAGTTACTAGGTTTTTTTGGAAGGTTACTAAGTTTTTGGGGTTTTTTGGAAGGTTACTAGGATTTTAAGAAAGTTACTAGGTTTTTAAGAAAGTTACTAGGTTTTTGGGGTTTTTTGGAAGGTTACTAGGATTTTAAGAAAGTTACTAGGTTTTTAAGAAAGTTACTAGGTTTTTGGGGTTTTTTGGAAGGTTATTAGGATTTTAAGAAAGTTACTAGGTTTTTAAGAAAGTTACTAGGTTTTTAAGAAAGTTACTAGGCTTTTAAGAAAGTTACTAGGTTTTTTGGAAGGTTACTAAGATTTTAAGAAAGTTACTAGGTTTTTTGGAAGGTTACTAAGTTTTTGGGGTTTTTTGGAAGGTTACTAGTATTTTAAGAAAGTTACTAGGTTTTTAAGAAAGTTACTAGGTTTTTGGGGTTTTTTGGAAGGTTACTAGGATTTTAAGAAAGTTACTAGGTTTTTAAGAAAGTTACTAGGTTTTTAAGAAAGTTACTAGGCTTTTAAGAAAGTTACTAGGTTTTTTGGAAGGTTACTAAGATTTTAAGAAAGTTACTAGGTTTTTTGGAAGGTTACTAAGTTTTTGGGGTTTTTTGGAAGGTTACTAGGATTTTAAGAAAGTTACTAGGTTTTTAAGAAAGTTACTAGGTTTTTTGGGTTTTTTGGAAGGTTACTAGGATTTTAAGAAAGTTACTAGGTTTTTAAGAAAGTTACTAGGTTTTTGGGGTTTTTTGGAAGGTTACTAGGATATTAAGAAAGTTACTAGGTTTTTAAGAAAGTTACTAGGTTTTTAAGAAAGTTACTAGGCTTTTAAGAAAGTTACTAGGTTTTTTGGAAGGTTACTAAGATTTTAAGAAAGTTACTAGGTTTTTTGGAAGGTTACTAAGTTTTTGGGGTTTTTTGGAAGGTTACTAGGATTTTAAGAAAGTTACTAGGTTTTTAAGAAAGTTACTAGGTTTTTGGGGTTTTTTGGAAGGTTACTAGGATTTTAAGAAAGTTACTAGGTTTTTAAGAAAGTTACTAGGTTTTTGGGGTTTTTTGGAAGGTTACTAGGATTTTAAGAAAGTTACTAGGTTTTTAAGAAAGTTAGTAGGTTTTTAAGAAAGTTACTAGGCTTTTAAGAAAGTTACTAGGTTTTTTGGAAGGTTACTAAGATTTTAAGAAAGTTACTAGGTTTTTTGGAAGGTTACTAAGTTTTTGGGGTTTTTTGGAAGGTTACTAGGATTTTAAGAAAGTTACTAGGTTTTTAAGAAAGTTACTAGGTTTTTGGGGTTTTTTGGAAGGTTACTAGGATTTTAAGAAAGTTACTAGGTTTTTAAGAAAGTTACTAGGTTTTTGGGGTTTTTTGGAAGGTTATTAGGATTTTAAGAAAGTTACTAGGTTTTTAAGAAAGTTACTAGGTTTTTAAGAAAGTTACTAGGCTTTTAAGAAAGTTACTAGGTTTTTTGGAAGGTTACTAAGATTTTAAGAAAGTTACTAGGTTTTTTGGAAGGTTACTAAGTTTTTGGGGTTTTTTGGAAGGTTACTAGGATTTTAAGAAAGTTACTAGGTTTTTAAGAAAGTTACTAGGTTTTTGGGGTTTTTTGGAAGGTTACTAGGATTTTAAGAAAGTTACTAGGTTTTTAAGAAAGTTAGTAGGTTTTTAAGAAAGTTACTAGGCTTTTAAGAAAGTTACTAGGTTTTTTGGAAGGTTACTAAGATTTTAAGAAAGTTACTAGGTTTTTTGGAAGGTTACTAAGTTTTTGGGGTTTTTTGGAAGGTTACTAGGATTTTAAGAAAGTTACTAGGTTTTTAAGAAAGTTACTAGGTTTTTGGGGTATTTTGGAAGGTTACTAGGATTTTAAGAAAGTTACTAGGTTTTTAAGAAAGTTACTAGGTTTTTGGGGTTTTTTGGAAGGTTATTAGGATTTTAAGAAAGTTACTAGGTTTTTAAGAAAGTTACTAGGTTTTTAAGAAAGTTACTAGGCTTTTAAGAAAGTTACTAGGTTTTTTGGAAGGTTACTAAGATTTTAAGAAAGTTACTAGGTTTTTTGGAAGGTTACTAAGTTTTTGGGGTTTTTTGGAAGGTTACTAGGATTTTAAGAAAGTTACTAGGTTTTTAAGAAAGTTACTAGGTTTTTGGGGTTTTTTGGAAGGTTACTAGGATTTTAAGAAAGTTACTAGGTTTTTAAGAAAGTTACTAGGTTTTTGGGGTTTTTTGGAAGGTTATTAGGATTTTAAGAAAGTTACTAGGTTTTTAAGAAAGTTACTAGGTTTTTTGGGTTTTTTGGAAGGTTACTAGGATTTTAAGAAAGTTACTAGGTTTTTAAGAAAGTTACTAGGTTTTTTGGGTTTTTTGGAAGGTTACTAGGATTTTAAGAAAGTTACTAGGTTTTTAAGAAAGTTACTAGGTTTTTGGGGTTTTTTGGAAGGTTATTAGGATTTTAAGAAAGTTACTAGGTTTTTAAGAAAGTTACTAGGTTTTTAAGAAAGTTACTAGGCTTTTAAGAAAGTTACTAGGTTTTTTGGAAGGTTACTAAGATTTTAAGAAAGTTACTAGGTTTTTTGGAAGGTTACTAAGTTTTTGGGGTTTTTTGGAAGGTTACTAGGATTTTAAGAAAGTTACTAGGTTTTTAAGAAAGTTACTAGGTTTTTGGGGTTTTTTGGAAGGTTACTAGGATTTTAAGAAAGTTACTAGGTTTTTAAGAAAGTTACTAGGTTTTTGGGGTTTTTTGGAAGGTTACTAGGATTTTAAGAAAGTTACTAGGTTTTTAAGAAAGTTAGTAGGTTTTTAAGAAAGTTACTAGGCTTTTAAGAAAGTTACTAGGTTTTTTGGAAGGTTACTAAGATTTTAAGAAAGTTACTAGGTTTTTTGGAAGGTTACTAAGTTTTTGGGGTTTTTTGGAAGGTTACTAGGATTTTAAGAAAGTTACTAGGTTTTTAAGAAAGTTACTAGGTTTTTGGGGTTTTTTGGAAGGTTACTAGGATTTTAAGAAAGTTACTAGGTTTTTAAGAAAGTTACTAGGTTTTTGGGGTTTTTTGGAAGGTTATTAGGATTTTAAGAAAGTTACTAGGTTTTTAAGAAAGTTACTAGGTTTTTAAGAAAGTTACTAGGCTTTTAAGAAAGTTACTAGGTTTTTTGGAAGGTTACTAAGATTTTAAGAAAGTTACTAGGTTTTTTGGAAGGTTACTAAGTTTTTGGGGTTTTTTGGAAGGTTACTAGGATTTTAAGAAAGTTACTAGGTTTTTAAGAAAGTTACTAGGTTTTTGGGGTTTTTTTGGAAGGTTACTAGGATTTTAAGAAAGTTACTAGGTTTTTAAGAAAGTTAGTAGGTTTTTAAGAAAGTTACTAGGCTTTTAAGAAAGTTACTAGGTTTTTTGGAAGGTTACTAAGATTTTAAGAAGTTACTAGGTTTTTTGGAAGGTTACTAAGTTTTTGGGGTTTTTGGAAGGTTACTAGGATTTTAAGAAAGTTACTAGGTTTTTAAGAAAGTTACTAGGTTTTTGGGGTTTTTTGGAAGGTTACTAGGATTTTAAGAAAGTTACTAGGTTTTTAAGAAAGTTACTAGGTTTTTGGGGTTTTTTGGAAGGTTATTAGGATTTTAAGAAAGTTACTAGGTTTTTAAGAAAGTTACTAGGTTTTTAAGAAAGTTACTAGGCTTTTAAGAAAGTTACTAGGTTTTTTGGAAGGTTACTAAGATTTTAAGAAAGTTACTAGGTTTTTTGGAAGGTTACTAAGTTTTTGGGGTTTTTTGGAAGGTTACTAGGATTTTAAGAAAGTTACTAGGTTTTTAAGAAAGTTACTAGGTTTTTGGGGTTTTTTGGAAGGTTACTAGGATTTTAAGAAAGTTACTAGGTTTTTAAGAAAGTTACTAGGTTTTTGGGGTTTTTTGGAAGGTTATTAGGATTTTAAGAAAGTTACTAGGTTTTTAAGAAAGTTACTAGGTTTTTTGGGTTTTTTGGAAGGTTACTAGGATTTTAAGAAAGTTACTAGGTTTTTAAGAAAGTTACTAGGTTTTTTGGGTTTTTTGGAAGGTTACTAGGATTTTAAGAAAGTTACTAGGTTTTTAAGAAAGTTACTAGGTTTTTGGGGTTTTTTGGAAGGTTATTAGGATTTTAAGAAAGTTACTAGGTTTTTAAGAAAGTTACTAGGTTTTTAAGAAAGTTACTAGGCTTTTAAGAAAGTTACTAGGTTTTTTGGAAGGTTACTAAGATTTTAAGAAAGTTACTAGGTTTTTTGGAAGGTTACTAAGTTTTTGGGGTTTTTTGGAAGGTTACTAGGATTTTAAGAAAGTTACTAGGTTTTTAAGAAAGTTACTAGGTTTTTGGGGTTTTTTGGAAGGTTACTAGGATTTTAAGAAAGTTACTAGGTTTTTAAGAAAGTTACTAGGTTTTTGGGGTTTTTTGGAAGGTTATTAGGATTTTAAGAAAGTTACTAGGTTTTTAAGAAAGTTACTAGGTTTTTAAGAAAGTTACTAGGCTTTTAAGAAAGTTACTAGGTTTTTTGGAAGGTTACTAAGATTTTAAGAAAGTTACTAGGTTTTTTGGAAGGTTACTAAGTTTTTGGGGTTTTTTGGAAGGTTACTAGGATTTTAAGAAAGTTACTAGGTTTTTAAGAAAGTTACTAGGTTTTTGGGGTTTTTTGGAAGGTTACTAGGATTTTAAGAAAGTTACTAGGTTTTTAAGAAAGTTAGTAGGTTTTTAAGAAAGTTACTAGGCTTTTAAGAAAGTTACTAGGTTTTTTGGAAGGTTACTAAGATTTTAAGAAAGTTACTAGGTTTTTTGGAAGGTTACTAAGTTTTTGGGGTTTTTTGGAAGGTTACTAGGATTTTAAGAAAGTTACTAGGTTTTTAAGAAAGTTACTAGGTTTTTGGGGTTTTTTGGAAGGTTACTAGGATTTTAAGAAAGTTACTAGGTTTTTAAGAAAGTTACTAGGTTTTTGGGGTTTTTTGGAAGGTTATTAGGATTTTAAGAAAGTTACTAGGTTTTTAAGAAAGTTACTAGGTTTTTAAGAAAGTTACTAGGCTTTTAAGAAAGTTACTAGGTTTTTTGGAAGGTTACTAAGATTTTAAGAAAGTTACTAGGTTTTTTGGAAGGTTACTAAGTTTTTGGGGTTTTTTGGAAGGTTACTAGGATTTTAAGAAAGTTACTAGGTTTTTAAGAAAGTTACTAGGTTTTTGGGGTTTTTTGGAAGGTTACTAGGATTTTAAGAAAGTTACTAGGTTTTTAAGAAAGTTACTAGGTTTTTGGGGTTTTTTGGAAGGTTATTAGGATTTTAAGAAAGTTACTAGGTTTTTAAGAAAGTTACTAGGTTTTTAAGAAAGTTACTAGGCTTTTAAGAAAGTTACTAGGTTTTTTGGAAGGTTACTAAGATTTTAAGAAAGTTACTAGGTTTTTTGGAAGGTTACTAAGTTTTTGGGGTTTTTTGGAAGGTTACTAGGATTTTAAGAAAGTTACTAGGTTTTTAAGAAAGTTACTAGGTTTTTGGGGTTTTTTGGAAGGTTACTAGGATTTTAAGAAAGTTACTAGGTTTTTTGGGTTTTTTGGAAGGTTACTAGGATTTTAAGAAAGTTACTAGGTTTTTAAGAAAGTTACTAGGTTTTTGGGGTTTTTTGGAAGGTTATTAGGATTTTAAGAAAGTTACTAGGTTTTTAAGAAAGTTACTAGGTTTTTAAGAAAGTTACTAGGCTTTTAAGAAAGTTACTAGGTTTTTGGGGTTTTTGGAAGGTTACTAGGATTTTAAGAAAGTTACTAGGTTTTTAAGAAAGTTACTAGGTTTTTGGGGTTTTTTGGAAGGTTATTAGGATTTTAAGAAAGTTACTAGGTTTTTGGGGTTTTTTGGAAGGTTACTAGGATTTTAAGAAAGTTACTAGGTTTTTAAGAAAGTTACTAGGTTTCTGGGGTTTTTTGGAAGGTTACTAGGATTTTAAGAAAGTTACTAGGTTTTTAAGAAAGTTACTAGGTTTTTGGGGTTTTTGGAAGGTTACTAGGATTTTAAGAAAGTTACTAGGTTTTTAAGAAAGTTACTAGGTTTTTGGGGTTTTTGGAAGGTTACTAGGATTTTAAGAAAGTTACTAGGTTTTTAAGAAAGTTACTAGGTTTTTGGGGTTTTTTGGAAGGTTACTAGGATTTTAAGAAAGTTACTAGGTTTTTAAGAAAGTTACTAGGTTTTTAAGAAAGTTACTAGGTTTTTGGGGTTTTTTGGAAGGTTACTAGGATTTTAAGAAAGTTACTAGGTTTCTGGGGTTTTTTGGAAGGTTACTAGGATTTTAAGAAAGTTACTAGGTTTTTAAGAAAGTTACTAGATTTTTGGGGTTTTTTGGAAGGTTACTAGGATTTTAAGAAAGTTACTAGGTTTTTAAGAAAGTTACTAGGTTTTTGGGGTTTTTGGAAGGTTACTAGGATTTTAAGAAAGTTACTAGGTTTTTAAGAAAGTTACTAGGTTTTTGGGGTTTTTTGGAAGGTTATTAGGATTTTAAGAAAGTTACTAGGTTTTTGGGGTTTTTTGGAAGGTTACTAGGATTTTAAGAAAGTTACTAGGTTTTTAAGAAAGTTACTAGGTTTCTGGGGTTTTTTGGAAGGTTACTAGGATTTTAAGAAAGTTACTAGGTTTTTAAGAAAGTTACTAGGTTTTTGGGGTTTTTTGGAAGGTTACTAGGATTTTAAGAAAGTTACTAGGTTTTTAAGAAAGTTACTAGGTTTTTGGGGTTTTTTAGAAGTTTACTAGGATTTTAAGAAAGTTACTAGGTTTTTAAGAAAGTTACTAGGTTTTTAAGAAAGTTACTAGGTTTTTGGGGTTTTTTAGAAGTTTACTAGGATTTTAAGAAAGTTACTAGGTTTTTAAGAAAGTTACTAGGTTTTTAAGAAAGTTACTAGGTTTTTGGGGTTTTTTGGAAGGTTACTAGGATTTTAAGAAAGTTACTAGGTTTTTAAGAAAGTTACTAGGTTTTTGGGGTTTTTTGGAAGGTTACTAGGATTTTAAGAAAGTTACTAGGTTTTTAAGAAAGTTACTAGGTTTTTAAGAAAGTTACTAGGTTTTTGGGGTTTTTTGGAAGGTTACTAGGATTTTAAGAAAGTTACTAGGTTTTTAAGAAAGTTACTAGGTTTTTGGGGTTTTTTAGAAGTTTACTAGGATTTTAAGAAAGTTACTAGGTTTTTAAGAAAGTTACTAGGTTTTTAAGAAAGTTACTAGGTTTTTGGGGTTTTTTAGAAGTTTACTAGGATTTTAAGAAAGTTACTAGGTTTTTAAGAAAGTTACTAGGTTTTTAAGAAAGTTACTAGGTTTTTGGGGTTTTTTGGAAGGTTACTAGGATTTTAAGAAAGTTACTAGGTTTTTAAGAAAGTTACTAGGTTTTTGGGGTTTTTTGGAAGGTTACTAGGATTTTAAGAAAGTTACTAGGTTTTTAAGAAAGTTACTAGGTTTCTGGGGTTTTTTGGAAGGTTACTAGGATTTTAAGAAAGTTACTAGGTTTTTAAGAAAGTTACTAGGTTTTTGGGGTTTTTGGAAGGTTACTAGGATTTTAAGAAAGTTACTAGGTTTTTAAGAAAGTTACTAGGTTTTTGGGGTTTTTTGGAAGGTTATTAGGATTTTAAGAAAGTTACTAGGTTTTTAAGAAAGTTACTAGGTTTTTGGGGTTTTTTGGAAGGTTACTAGGATTTTAAGAAAGTTACTAGGTTTTTAAGAAAGTTACTAGGTTTTTGGGGTTTTTTGGAAGGTTACTAGGTTTTTAAGAAAGTTACTAGGTTTTTAAGAAAGTTACTAGATTTTTGGGGTTTTTTGGAAGGTTACTAGGATTTTAAGAAAGTTACTAGGTTTTTAAGAAAGTTACTAGGTTTTTGGGGTTTTTGGAAGGTTACTAGGATTTTAAGAAAGTTACTAGGTTTTTAAGAAAGTTACTAGGTTTTTGGGGTTTTTTGGAAGGTTATTAGGATTTTAAGAAAGTTACTAGGTTTTTGGGGTTTTTTGGAAGGTTACTAGGATTTTAAGAAAGTTACTAGGTTTTTAAGAAAGTTACTAGGTTTCTGGGGTTTTTTGGAAGGTTACTAGGATTTTAAGAAAGTTACTAGGTTTTTAAGAAAGTTACTAGGTTTTTGGGGTTTTTTGGAAGGTTACTAGGATTTTAAGAAAGTTACTAGGTTTTTAAGAAAGTTACTAGGTTTTTGGGGTTTTTTAGAAGTTTACTAGGATTTTAAGAAAGTTACTAGGTTTTTAAGAAAGTTACTAGGTTTTTAAGAAAGTTACTAGGTTTTTGGGGTTTTTTAGAAGTTTACTAGGATTTTAAGAAAGTTACTAGGTTTTTAAGAAAGTTACTAGGTTTTTAAGAAAGTTACTAGGTTTTTGGGGTTTTTTGGAAGGTTACTAGGATTTTAAGAAAGTTACTAGGTTTTTAAGAAAGTTACTAGGTTTTTGGGGTTTTTTGGAAGGTTACTAGGATTTTAAGAAAGTTACTAGGTTTTTAAGAAAGTTACTAGGTTTTTGGGGTTTTTTGGAAGGTTACTAGGATTTTAAGAAAGTTACTAGGCTTTTGGGGTTTTTTTGGAAGGTTACTAGGATTTTAAGAAAGTTACTAGGTTTTTAAGAAAGTTACTAGGTTTTTGGGGTTTTTTAGAAGTTTACTAGAATTTTAAGAAAGTTACTAGGTTTTTAAGAAAGTTACTAGGTTTTTAAGAAAGTTACTAGGTTTTTGGGGTTTTTTGGAAGGTTACTAGAATTTTTGAAAACGAAATAAATTTTTAACATAATCATAAAATCGTATTTTTATTTGTTTTGAATTTTTAATCGTTTGAATTGAGTCAAAGGTATAAAATATAAATGTCACTTTTCGACCAATGTCATTTTAGACTTTCACGAACTCCATTGTAATGTTTTGATAGTTTTTTTAGTAACCTTGTGAAAAACAGACATAAGCTTGTGAAAAAAGTCATAACCTTGTGAAAAAAGTCATAACCTTGTGAAAAGTTATAACCTTGTGAAAAGTTATAACCTTGTGAAAAACAGTCATAACCTTGTAAAAAATCATAACCTTGTAAAAAGTCATAACCTTGTGAAAAATACTCATAACCTTGTGAAATATAGTTTTAACCTTGTGAAAAGTCATAATCTTGTAGAAAATAGTCTTAACCTTGTGGAAAATAGTCATAACCTTCCAAAAACTTAATAACCTTCCAAAAAACCTAGTAACTTTCCAAAAAACATACTAACCTTCCAAAAGACTAAATAACCTTCCAAAAAACCTAGTAACCTTCCAAAAAATCTAGTAACCTTCCAAAAACCTAATAACCTTTCAAAAATCCTAGTAACCTTCCAAAAAACTTAGTAACTTTCTTAAAAACCTAGTAACTTTCTTAAAAATCTAGTAACCTTCCAAAAAATCTAGTAACCTTGTGAAAAACAGACATAACCTTATGAAAAATCATAATCTTGTGAAAAATAGTCATAACCTTGTGAAAAATCATAACCTTGTGAAAAACAGTCATAACCTTGTGAAAAGTCATAACCGTGTGAAAAATATTCATAACCTTGTGAAAAATAGTCATAACCTTGTGAAAAATAGTTATAACCTTCCAAAAATTTAATAACTTTCCAAAATTCCTAGTAATATTATTAAATTGGCAGCCATATTATTTAAGCAGATAAGTAAACCTATAGCGAATATGGCGAAAGAAAAAGCGAAATTAAGTCCATGTAAGGTTAAGGTTATGTGATCTTATTTGATTAGTTATTTTAATAAATGACATAATAAATTTTTGTTAATTTTTACTACTTTGACTGCAAGGAAAAAGTAGTATAGCGTTTGGTACGGTGTCTGTAACATTTTCAAAAAACAAAAAAAAATTGTATAGAAATCCCTTATATAGCCTCTAGATGACGAATCTGAACTTAGTTTATGTGGGTGTATGTGTGTGCGTCGTCAGCTCGCTCGGTCGTCAGACAAAATTTTGTGATCGCAACTCCTCCTAGACGGTTCAACCGATTTTAATCAAATTTTCATAAAAGTTTTTCCTAGTGCCTAAATAAATTATGCAATTTTAACAAAATACAGTGTTGCCAACTTATCGAGAAAAAAATCACTAAATTTTTAAAAAATTCATTGTGGCTACATTATTTATTCGATTTTGATCAAATTTTTAGAAAAGTATCTCCTAATGCCCACATAAATTATAATATTATTAAAATACAGTGTGTTGCCAAAGAAAAATGAGAAATGTCAAAGTAGTCTATATATGGGTTTACCCATATGCTTCTAATCTTGTGTTTTTTTAATGTGGGTATTAAATCTCGGCAAACTTGTTAATAATATTCCCGTTTTAATTGCATGTCGTACAAATGAATTGCATTTCATGAAAATAAACGATATCAAATTTTTAAATGGGTACTTAAAAGTATCTGTATCTAATACAAAGAATAAAATTCCTCGTAAGTTTACAATAACTGGAAATCTTAATGATATTGTAAAATTTCTTAAAAACCTAGTAACTTTCTTAAAAACCTAGTAACTTTCTTAAAAACCTAGTAACTTTCTTAGAAACCTAGTAACCTTTCAAAAATCCTAGTAAACTTCCAAAAATCCTAGTAACTTTCTTAATATCTTAGTAACCTTCCAAAAAACCTAGTAACTTTCTTAAAATCCTAGTAACTTTCTTAAAAACTTAGTAACTTTCTTAAAAACCTAGTAACTTTCTCAAAAACCTAGTAACTTTCTTAAAAATCTAGTAACCTTCCAAAAAACCTAGTAACTTTCTTAAAAATCTAGTAACTTTCTTAAAAACCTAGTAACTTTCTTAAAATCCTAGTAACCTTCCAAAAAACCTAGTAACTTTCTTAAAAGCCTAGTAACTTTCTTAAAAACCTAGTAACTTTCTTAAAATCATAGTAACCTTCCAAAAAACCTAGTAACTTTCTTAAAATCCTAGTAACTTTCTAAAAAACCTAGTAACTTTCTTAAAATCCTAGTAACCTTCCAAAAAACCTAGTAACTTTCTTAAAATCCTAGTAACTTTCTTAAAAACCTAGTAACTTTCTTAAAATCCTAGTAACTTTCTTAAAAACCTAGTAACTTTCTTAAAATCATAGTAACCTTCCAAAAAACCTAGTAACTTTCTTAAAATCCTAGTAACTTTCTTAAAAACCTAGTAACTTTCTTAAAATCCTACTAACCTTCCAAAAAACCTAGTAACTTTCTTAAAAGCCTAGTAACTTTCTTAAAAACCTAGTAACTTTCTTAAAATCATAGTAACCTTCCAAAAAACCTAGTAACTTTCTTAAAATCCTAGTAACTTTCTTAAAAACCTAGTAACTTTCTTAAAATCCTAGTAACTTTCTTAAAAACCTAGTAACTTTCTTAAAATCATAGTAACCTTCCAAAAAACCTAGTAACTTTCTTAAAATCCTAGTAACTTTCTTAAAAACCTAGTAACTTTCTTAAAATCCTAGTAACCTTCCAAAAAACCTAGTAACTTTCTTAAAAGCCTAGTAACTTTCTTAAAAACCTAGTAACTTTCTTAAAATCATAGTAACCTTCCAAAAAACCTAGTAACTTTCTTAAAATCCTAGTAACTTTCTTAAAATCCTAGTAACTTTCTTAAAAACCTAGTAACTTTCTTAAAATCCTAGTAACTTTCTTAAAAACCTAGTAACTTTCTTAAAATCATAGTAACCTTCCAAAAAACTTAGTAACTTTCTTAAAATCCTAGTAACTTTCTTAAAAACCTAGTAACTTTCTTAAAATCCTACTAACCTTCCAAAAAACCTAGTAACTTTCTTAAAATCATAGTAACCTTCCAAAAAACCTAGTAACTTTCTTAAAATCCTAGTAACTTTCTTAAAAACCTAGTAACTTTCTTAAAATCCTAGTAACCTTCCAAAAAACCTAGTAACTTTCTTAAAAGCCTAGTAACTTTCTTAAAAACCTAGTAACTTTCTTAAAATCATAGTAACCTTCCAAAAAACCTAGTAACTTTCTTAAAATCCTAGTAACTTTCTTAAAATCCTAGTAACTTTCTTAAAAACCTAGTAACTTTCTTAAAATCCTAGTAACTTTCTTAAAAACCTAGTAACTTTCTTAAAATCATAGTAACCTTCCAAAAAACCTAGTAACTTTCTTAAAATCCTAGTAACTTTCTTAAAAACCTAGTAACTTTCTTAAAATCCTACTAACCTTCCAAAAAACCTAGTAACTTTCTTAAAAGCCTAGTAACTTTCTTAAGAACCTAGTAACTTTCTTAAAAACCTAGTAACTTTCTTAAAATCATAGTAACCTTCCAAAAAACCTAGTAACTTTCTTAAAAACCTAGTAACTTTCTTAAAATCCTACTCACCTTCCAAAAAACCTAGTAACTTTCTTAAAATCTTAGTAACTTTCTTAAAAACCTAGTAACTTTCTTAAAAACCTAGTAACTTTCTTAAAATCCTAGTAACCTTCCAAAAAACCTAGTAACTTTCTTCTAATCCTAGTAACTTTCTTAAAATCCTAGTAACCTTCCAAAAAACCTAGTAACTTTCTTAAAATCCTAGTAACTTTCTTAAAAACCTAGTAACTTTCTTAAAATCCTAGAAACTAATACTTATTGTCCGAATTATATTTCCAATTGTGTACATAACAATATAAACACCATAACGTTAACAAATAACACTGCCTCTACCAGCTTTAAATTTCAATAATTGTACTAATACAATTAATATCAATTATTTATAATAAATAAATTAAAAATAATTTATCAAATGCCAGAATGGCAATATTATTTTATTTTAGAATTTTTTGCATTTTGTTTGTATGAATTACATTCAGTTTGTTTAGAAATAATTAATTTATTAGGTGGAATAGCTCTACATTCATCAGTAACAAAATTAATTAAAACACTAACATATTATCATCGGTAGAAAAATAATAAAATACTAAGTTTTTATCATCCATAGATATTCTATAAGCTCTATAATACTATCTTTTATAATTTATGAAACACTATACTGTCATCATCAGTAACAATATTTAGTAATTGTATACAAATGTTTTGATATTTGTAGGTAAATATTTGATATTCGTACAAGAATATTTGATATTTGTATATTAAAATTTAGTAATTGTATATGAATGTTTGATATTTGTAGGTGAATATTTAATATTCGTATATAAATATTTGATATTTGTAAGTGAATATTTGATATTCGTATACGAATATTTGATATTTGTATACAAAAATTTAGTAATTGTATACAATGTTTTGATATTTGTAGGTAAATATTTGATATTCGTACACGAATATTTGATATTTGTAGGTAAATATTTGATATTCGTACACGAATATTTGATATTTGTATACTAAAATTTAGTAATTGTATATGAATGTTTGATATTTGTAGGTGAATATTTAATATTCGTACACGAATTTTCGTATATAAATATTATATGTAAGTATAAATAAAATTTAAATAAACTTAGTATTTGTTATATATTTTATTGTGTTTTCTTATTAATTATTTTTATTTTATTATTACGATAAATATCAGCAGTTATCAGTCAAAGTAATGAAATGACAGTTGTAGTTAGTTAGTTAGTTAGTTGTTGTTAACTGATCATATAATTGGTAAAACACTACGTTTTCATCATCAGTAGCTAAATTTATAAAACACTAAGCTTGCATTATCAGCAGCAAATTTACAAAATTAAAAAAAAGATTAAAATACATTGTTCATCTAGAATAATATATATATATATATATATCATATAATTGGTAAAACACTAAGTTTTCATCATCAGTAGCTAAATTTATTGAATAAGTAAGTACAATATTAAAAATATATAAGCAGTTGTAGATAAAGTATAGTATTTGACTTGCAAATAATGCCTACGAGGATGTTTTATTCCCCTCGCTACGCTCGTGGACTAAACAACATCCTCGTACATTATAGCAGCCATTATTTGCTCGTTAAATAATATACTATTAATATGTATATATAAATAACTTACAGTGCTTTAATAATAATGCAAATATAAATAATAAATGTGCAAATATTTAATAATTGGGTGCCAATATTTGATATTTGAAGGTGAATATTGAATATTCGTACACAAATATTTTATATATATATATATATATATATATATATATATATTTAATATGTATCTATAAATAACTTACATTGCTTTAATAATTGTGTACGAATATTTGATATTCGTACACGAATATTGGATATTCGTACACGAATATTTGTTCTATTTTAACAACTTACAATGCAAGTCCATAATTTTGCCAGCCTTGCCACCATATTCGTCCGGTAGCATATCTTGTGGTACATGCTTATACAGGGTGTCCAGCTGACTATGTATGAAAATACGGCTTTTTACTTTCTCCTTCAAAAAGGGCTTAACAAAGTTAACAATGGTGTCAATTAACGGCGACACATTAATCACATGGACTTCTTTCAGTTTGACTGGATAGGCTTCCTGCAAAATAAGACCATAACCTTGTGAAAAATAGTCATAACCTTGTGGAAAAGATTATAATCTTGTGAAAAACAGATATAATCTTGTGAAAAACAGATATAATTTTGTGAAAAACAGACATAATCTTGTGAAAAACAATCATAACTGTGTGAATAACAGTCATAACCTTGTGAAAAACAATCATAACTGTGTGAATATCAGTCATAACTTTGTGAAAAATAGTCATAACCTTGTGGAAAAGATCATAATCTTGTAAAAAAACAGTCATAACCTTGTGAAAAATAGTCATAATCTTGTAAAAAACAGTCATAATTTTGTAAAAAAAACAGTCATAACCTTGAGAAAAACAGTCATAACCTTGTGAAATATAATCATAACCTTGTGAAAAACAGACATAATCTTGTGAAAAACAGACATAATCTTGTAAAAAACAGAAATAATCTTGTGAAAAACATACATAACTTTGTGAAAAATAGACATAATCTTGTGAAAAACAGACATAATTTTGTGAAAAACAGTCATAACCTTGTAAAAAACAGTCATAACCTTGTGAAAAACAGTCATAACCTTGTGAAAAACAGTCATAACCTTGTGAAAAACAGTCATAACCTTGTGAAAAACAGTCATAACCTTGTAAAAAACAGTCATAACCTTGTGAAAAACAGTCATAACCTTGTGAAAAATAGTCATAACCTTGTAAAAAACAGTCATAACCTTGAGAAAAACAGTCATAACCTTGTGAAAAATAATCATAACCTTGTGAAAAATAGACATAATCTTGTGAAAAACAGACATAATTTTGTGAAAAACAGTCATAACCTTGTAAAAAACAGTCATAACCTTGTGAAAAACAGTCATAATCTTGTGAAAAATAGTCATAACCTTGTAAAAAACAGTCATAACCTTGAGAAAAACAGTCATAACCTTGTGAAAAATAATCATAACCTTGTGAAAAACAGACATAATCTTGTGAAAAACAGACATAATCTTGTAAAAAACAGAAATAATCTTGTGAAAAACATACATAACTTTGTGAAAAATAGACATAATCTTGTGAAAAATAGACATAATCTTGTGAAAAACAGACATAATTTTGTGAAAAACAGTCATAACCTTGTAAAAAACAGTCATAACCTTGTAAAAAACAGTCATAACCTTGTGAAAAATAGTCATAACCTTGTAAAAAACAGTCATAACCTTGAGAAAAACAGTCATAACCTTGTGAAAAATAATCATAACCTTGTGAAAAATAGACATAATCTTGTGAAAAATAGACATAATCTTGTGAAAAACAGAAATAATCTTGTGAAAAACATACATAACCTTGTGAAAAATATACATAATCTTGTGAAAAACAGACATAATCTTGTGAAAAACTTTATAATCTTGTAAAAAAAACAAACATAATCTTGTGAAAAACTTCATAATCTTTGTAAAAAAACAAACATAATCTTTTAAAAAACAGTCATAATCTTGTAAAAAACAGTCACTACTTTGTGAAAAACAGTCATAATTTTGTAAAAAACAGTCATAACCTTGTGAAAAACAGTCATAACCTTATAATTATAATTCTGTATCATTACAAAAGTTAGTCAAGTGCACAAATGCATGTTTAACATTCTTATGTGGCCTTGAAAATGATTTTTACAAACAAATGAAACTAATTTTACACGATGTCAAGCATATGGGTAAACCCATATATAGATTTATTATCTTATTCAGGCTTAAAAAACAGCTAATTTAGTTATACTACTTTTGAATCAGACCTTGTACAATTCTACATACATACATACATATACAATCACGCCATGTACCCAAAACAGGGTGTGGCACAAACTCTTTTTATCATCTCGAGAAATCAGTCGCCTCCAAACATTCCTATCCAGCACAAGCAACTTTCGCAATACTTTTATCCACATTCCACAATTCCACTCTCATACATGCTCTTCTATTCCTACTACTTGGAAACTTTAGCCACTCTCTCAATCATACCACACTCCAACTACTCAATTCTACAATGCTTTCGATATTAATTTCGAAACAAAAACACTTAACTTAGTTATACAATTTTTGGGTCAAACTTTCTACAAAAGTTGGCAACACTCTTCAACAGTGGCGTAGCTAAAAATTTGTCAAAGGGGGGGTTAATAATATTAATCAATAACGATAATCTTGTGAAAAATAGACATAATCTTGTGAAAACTCAGACATAACCTTGTGAAAAACAGACATAACTTTGTAAAAAACAGTCATAACCTTGTGAAAAACAGACACAACCTTGTGAAAAACAGACATAATCTTGTGAAAAACAGACATAATCTCGTGAAAAACAGACATAATCTTGTGAAAAACAGACATAATCTTGTGAAAAACAGACATAATCTTGTGAAAAACAAACATAATCTTGTGAAAATCAGACATAATCTTGTGAAAAACTTTATAATCTTGTAAAAAACAGTCATAATCTTGTGAAAAATAGTCGTAACTTTGTGAAAACCAGACATAATCTTGTGAAAAACATACATAATCTTGTGAAAAACAGTCATAATCTTGTTCGAAACTTCATAATCTTGTAAAAAACAGTCATAACCTTGTAAAAAAACAGTCATAACTTCAAAAATAAAACTTACTTGAACACAGACTAGGAACTTTTTGATGTAACTAGGCGACACGTTGGCAAAATGCTTTGCGGTGGCAACACTGGCATCTAAAATATATACGTCACCAGCTACACCTGTCGTCTCCTCCTTCAATCTTATATCACCTGCAATTAATCAATTAATTAACACTATGCTTTCATCATCAGTAAGCACCAAAAAATTAATTAACACTATGCTGTCATCATCAGTAAGCACCAAAAAATTAATTAACACTATGCTTTTATCATCAGTAAGCAGCAAAATCCTTACCAATCATGAATAATCCTTTGATGGCAATTGATAAATCTGGTGTTGGAATATTGGAATCGTTGCCACGTAAAATTACAACTCGTCTACCTTCTGGTGTCAGGCCAGGAAGTGGTGGAATGGCTCTATATAATATCCAGAAAATCTTTTAGAATTTATGAAACACTATGCTGTCATCATCAGTAACCAAATTAATTAGAACACTAGCATATCATCATCAATAGAAAAATTAATAAATTATTTACCCTAACTCAACCAATTCCCTTAATTCCTTATTATTAACATCTCTGTTGGCAAAAAATTCTGGCAAAGCTGTTCTCATGGTAAAATACATGTCCAATTTGCGTTTGGTTTTTTCCAAACTGAATTTACAGCCACGAAGAAAGGTTAAAATACATTGTTCATCTAGAAAAACAAATATATATATATATCATATAATTGGTAAAACACTAAGTTTTCATCATCAGTAGCTAAATTTATAAGACACTAAGCTTGCATTATCAGCAGCAAATTAACAAAATTAAAAAAAAGATTAAAATCTGAAAATATATATATATATATATATCATATAATTGGTAAAACACTAAGTTTTCATCATCAGTAGCTAAATTTATAAGACACTAAGCTTGCATTATCAGCAGCAAATTAACAAAATTAAAAGAAAGGTTAAAATACATTGTTCATCTAGAAAAATATATATATATATATCATATAATTGGTAAAACACTAAGTTTTCATCATCAGTAGCTAAATTTATAAGACACTAAGCTTGCAAATTAACAAAATTAAGTTGGATCAGACCTTGTAAAATTCATCTCTTCAATATTAATTTAAATACAAAAAAAAATAAAATTAGGTATATAACTTTTTGGTCAAACCTTGTACAAATCATCCTTTCTAAATTATTAATTTATCCTTCGGTTAATATAATATCACCTTTGTATGAGTAATTACAGTTATTACTCAATTTCTAATAAATCCAATTTTAAGTATTTCTTTTTTTGTTTAAAAAAAAAAAAACTGTAAGAATTTTATTGTAACAAGATTAGAAGTATATGGGTAAACCCATATATAGACCACTTTGACATTTCTCGCAAAGTTGGCAACACTGTATTTTAATAATATTATAGTTTATGTAAAACATTTCTGAAAATTTGATCAAAATCGAATAAATAATGTAGCCACAATAAATTTTTAAAAAAATTTTGTGATTTTTTTCTTCGATAAGTTGGCAACACTGTATTTTGTTAAAATTGTATAATTTATTTAGGCACTAGGAAAATCTTCTATGAAAATTTGATTAAAATCGGTTAAATAAAGTGTTCATAATAAATGTTTTAAAATTTTATAGTAATTTTTTTCTCGGAAAATTGGCAACACTGTATTTTGTTAAAATTACATAAATTATATGAAAACTAGAAAATTTTTTTTTGAAAATTTGATTAAAATCGGATAAATAACATAGTAAATATGAATTTTTAAAAATAAAATTAATAAATTTTCAACATTTTTTAAAATATTTTATAACAGATTAATTATTTAATAAACTAACATTTTTATTTATTTTATATTAAATTTGTTGAAAGCAAAATTTTCAGGGCCAGTTGCATAGAATGAACAAAAGGGCCAGTTGCATAAAATATATAAAAAAAAAAATTAAAATATTCTATAACAGATTAATTAATTAACCCATAATTAGTCGCATGGGGTCAAAGCAATTTCGCATTAAAAAATAAAGCATAGAATTTTCGCTAGCTTCATAACCCGCGTCGAAGTTTGTATTCCAATAGCGACCAATAGCGACCAATAGCGACCAATAGCGACCAATAGCGACCAATAGCGATAAAATGAAATTATACAAAAATTACGTTTTATTGTTAAGTATTGTATCTTTTTCCAGAATTAGTCATGGATAGAAGAGAACAGCAAATTGCGAAAGTTACTAGGATTTTTGGAAGGTTACTAGGTTTTTAAGAAAGTTACTAGGATTAGAAGAAAGTTACTAGGTTTTTTGGAAGGTTACTAGGTTTTTAAGAAAGTTACTAGGATTAGAAGAAAGTTACTAGGTTTTTTGGAAGGTTACTAGGTTTTTAAGAAAGTTACTAGGATTAGAAGAAAGTTACTAGGTTTTTTGGAAGGTTACTAGGTTTTTAAGAAAGTTACTAGGATTAGAAGAAAGTTACTAGGTTTTTAAGAAAGTTACTAGGATTAGAAGAAAGTTACTAGGTTTTTTGGAAGGTTACTAGGTTTTTAAGAAAGTTACTAGGATTAGAAGAAAGTTACTAGGATTAGAAGAAAGTTACTAGGATTTTTGGAAGGTTACTAGGTTTTTAAGAAAGTTACTAGGATTTTTGGAAGGTTACTAGGTTTTTAAGAAAGTTACTAGGATTAGAAGAAAGTTACTAGGTTTTTTGGAAGGTTACTAGGTTTTTAAGAAAGTTACTAGGATTAGAAGAAAGTTACTAGGTTTTTTGGAAGGTTACTAGGTTTTTAAGAAAGTTACTAGGATTAGAAGAAAGTTACTAGGTTTTTTGGAAGGTTACTAGGTTTTTAAGAAAGTTACTAGGATTAGAAGAAAGTTACTAGGTTTTTAAGAAAGTTACTAGGATTAGAAGAAAGTTACTAGGATTTTTGGAAGGTTACTAGGTTTTTAAGAAAGTTACTAGGATTAGAAGAAAGTTACTAGGATTAGAAGAAAGTTACTAGGATTTTTGGAAGGTTACTAGGTTTTTAAGAAAGTTACTAGGATTTTTGGAAGGTTACTAGGTTTTTAAGAAAGTTACTAGGATTAGAAGAAAGTTACTAGGTTTTTAAGAAAGTTACTAGGTTTTTAAGAAAGTTACTAGGATTTTTGGAAGGTTACTAGGTTTTTAAGAAAGTTACTAGCATTAGAAGAAAGTTACTAGGTTTTTAAGAAAGTTAATAGGTTTTTAAGAAAGATAATAGAATTTTTGGAAGGTTACTAGGTTTTTAAGAAAGTTACTAGGTTTTTAAGAAAGTTACTAGGTTTTTTAGAAGGTTACTAGGTTTTTAAGAAAGTTACTAGGATTAGAAGAAAGTTACTAGGATTTTTGGAATGTTACTAGGTTTTTAAGAAAGTTACTAGGATTAGAAGAAAGTTACTAGGTTTTTAAGAAAGTTACTAGGTTTTTAAGAAAGTTACTAGGATTTTTGGAAGGTTACTAGGTTTTTAAGAAAGTTACTAGGATTAGAAGAAAGTTACTAGGATTTTTGGAAGGTTACTAGGTTTTTAAGAAAGTTACTAGGATTAGAAGAAAGTTACTAGGATTTTTGGAAGGTTACTAGGTTTTTAAGAAAGTTACTAGGATTAGAAGAAAGTTACTAGGTTTTTAAGAAAGTTACTAGGTTTTTAAGAAAGTTACTAGGATTTTTGGAAGGTTACTAGGTTTTTAAGAAAGTTACTAGGTTTTTTAAGAAAGTTACTAGGATTAGAAGAAAGTTACTAGGTTTTTAAGAAAGTTACTAGGTTTTTAAGAAAGTTACTAGGTTTTTTAGAAGGTTACTAGGTTTTTAAGAAAGTTACTAGGATTAGAAGAAAGTTACTAGGATTTTTGGAATGTTACTAGGTTTTTAAGAAAGTTACTAGGATTAGAAGAAAGTTACTAGGTTTTTAAGAAAGTTACTAGGATTAGAAGAAAGTTACTAGGATTTTTGGAAGGTTACTAGGTTTTTAAGAAAGTTACTAGGTTTTTTAAGAAAGTTACTAGGATTAGAAGAAAGTTACTAGGTTTTTAAGAAAGTTACTAGGTTTTTAAGAAAGTTACTAGGTTTTTAAGAAAGTTACTAGGTTTTTTAGAAGGTTACTAGGATTTTAAGAAAGTTACTAGGTTTTTTAGAAAGTTACTAGGTTTTTAAGAAAGTTACTAGGTTTTTAAGAAAGTTACTAGGTTTTTTAGAAGGTTACTAGGATTTTAAGAAAGTTACTAGGTTTTTAAGAAAGTTACTAGGTTTTTTTAGAAGGTTACTAGAATTTTAAGAAAGTTACTAGGTTTTTAAGAAAGTTACTAGGTTTTTAAAAAAGTTACTAGGTTTTTAAGAAAGTTACTAGAATTTTAATAAAGTTACTAGGTTTTTAAGAAAGTTACTAGGTTTTTAAGAAAGTTACTAGGTTTTTTTAGAAGGTTACTAGAATTTTAAGAAAGTTACTAGGTTTTTAAGAAAGTTACTAGGTTTTTAAAAAAGTTACTAGGTTTTTAAGAAAGTTACTAGAATTTTAATAAAGTTACTAGGTTTTTAAGAAAGTTACTAGGTTTTTAAGAAAGTTACTAGGTTTTTAAGAAAGTTACTAGGTTTTTAAGAAAGTTACTAGGTTTTTTAGAAGGTTACTAGGATTTTAAGAAAGTTACTAGGTTTTTTAGAAAGTTACTAGGTTTTTAAGAAAGTTACTAGGTTTTTAAGAAAGTTACTAGGTTTTTTAGAAGGTTACTAGGATTTTAAGAAAGTTACTAGGTTTTTAAGAAAGTTACTAGGTTTTTTTAGAAGGTTACTAGAATTTTAAGAAAGTTACTAGGTTTTTAAGAAAGTTACTAGGTTTTTTAGAAGGTTACTAGGATTTTAAGAAAGTTACTAGGTTTTTTGGAAGGTTACTAGGTTTTTAAGAAAGTTACTAAGATTTTAAGAAAGTTACTAGGTTTTTAAGAAAGTTACTTGGTTTTTTAGAAGGTTACTAGGATTTTAAGAAAGTTACTAGGTTTTTAAGAAAGTTACTAGGTTTTTTTAGAAGGTTACTAGAATTTTAAGAAAGTTACTAGGTTTTTAAGAAAGTTACTAGGTTTTTTGGAAGGTTACTAGGATTTTAAGAAAGTTACTAGGTTTTTAAGAAAGTTACTAGGTTTTTTTAGAAGGTTACTAGGTTTTTTAGAAAGTTACTAGGTTTTTAAGAAAGTTACTAGGTTTTTAAGAAAGTTACTAGGTTTTTTAGAAGGTTACTAGGATTTTAAGAAAGTTACTAGGTTTTTTGGAAGGTTACTAGGTTTTTAAGAAAGTTACTAAGATTTTAAGAAAGTTACTAGGTTTTTAAGAAAGTTACTTGGTTTTTTAGAAGGTTACTAGGATTTTAAGAAAGTTACTAGGTTTTTAAGAAAGTTACTAGGTTTTTTTAGAAGGTTACTAGAATTTTAAGAAAGTTACTAGGTTTTTAAGAAAGTTACTAGGTTTTTTGGAAGGTTACTAGGATTTTAAGAAAGTTACTAGGTTTTTAAGAAAGTTACTAGGTTTTTTTAGAAGGTTACTAGGTTTTTTAGAAAGTTACTAGGTTTTTTAGAAAGTTACTAGGTTTTTAAGAAAGTTACTAGGTTTTTAAAAAAGTTACTAGGTTTTTTAGAAGGTTACTAGGATTTTAAGAAAGTTACTAGGTTTTTTGGAAGGTTACTAGGTTTTTAAGAAAGTTACTAAGATTTTAAGAAAGTTACTAGGTTTTTAAGAAAGTTACTAGGTTTTTTTAGAAGGTTACTAGAATTTTAAGAAAGTTACTAGGTTTTTAAGAAAGTTACTAGGTTTTTTGGAAGGTTACTAGGATTTTAAGAAAGTTACTAGGTTTTTAAGAAAGTTACTAGGTTTTTTAGAAAGTTACTAGGTTTTTAAGAAAGTTACTAGGTTTTTAAGAAAGTTACTAGGTTTTTTAGAAAGTTACTAAGTTTTTAAGAAAGTTACTAGGTTTTTAAGAAAGTTACTAGGTTTTTTAGAAGGTTACTAGGATTTTAAGAAAGTTACTAGGTTTTTTGGAAGGTTACTAGGTTTTTAAGAAAGTTACTAAGATTTTAAGAAAGTTACTAGGTTTTTAAGAAAGTTACTTGGTTTTTTAGAAGGTTACTAGGATTTTAAGAAAGTTACTAGGTTTTTAAGAAAGTTACTAGGTTTTTTTAGAAGGTTACTAGAATTTTAAAAAAGTTGCTAGGTTTTTAAGAAAGTTACTAGGTTTTTAAAAAAGTTACTAGGTTTTTAAGAAAGTTACTAGAATTTTAAGAAAGTTACTAGGTTTTAAAAAAGTTACTAGGTTTTTAAAAAAGTTACTAGGTTTTTAAGAAAGTTACTAGGTTTTTAAGAAAGTTACTAGGTTTTTTAGAAGGTTACTAGGATTTTAAGAAAGTTACTAGGTTTTTTGGAAGGTTACTAGGTTTTTAAGAAAGTTACTAAGATTTTAAGAAAGTTACTAGGTTTTTAAGAAAGTTACTAGGTTTTTTTAGAAGGTTACTAGGTTTTTTAGAAAGTTACTAGGTTTTTAAGAAAGTTACTAGGTTTTTAAGAAAGTTACTAGGTTTTTTAGAAGGTTACTAGGATTTTAAGAAAGTTACTAGGATTAGAAGAAAGTTACTAGGATTTTTGGAATGTTACTAGGTTTTTAAGAAAGTTACTAGGATTAGAAGAAAGTTACTAGGTTTTTTTAGAAGGTTACTAGGTTTTTTAGAAAGTTACTAGGTTTTTAAGAAAGTTACTAGGTTTTTTTAGAAGGTTACTAGAATTTTAAGAAAGTTACTAGGTTTTTAAGAAAGTTACTAGGATTTTAAGAAAGTTACTAGGTTTTTAAGAAAGTTACTAGGTTTTTTTAGAAGGTTACTAGAATTTTAAGAAAGTTACTAGGTTTTTAAGAAAGTTACTAGGTTTTTAAAAAAGTTACTAGGTTTTTAAGAAAGTTACTAGAATTTTAATAAAGTTACTAGGTTTTTAAGAAAGTTACTAGGTTTTTAAGAAAGTTACTAGGTTTTTTAGAAGGTTACTAGGTTTTTAAGAAAGTTACTAGGTTTTTAAGAAAGTTACTAGGGTTTTTAGAAGGTTACTAGGATTTTAAGAAAGTTACTAGGTTTTTTGGAAGGTTACTAGGTTTTTAAGAAAGTTACTAAGATTTTAAGAAAGTTACTAGGTTTTTAAGAAAGTTACTTGGTTTTTTAGAAGGTTACTAGGATTTTAAGAAAGTTACTAGGTTTTTAAAAAAGTTACTAGGTTTTTTTAGAAGGTTACTAGAATTTTAAGAAAGTTACTAGGTTTTTAAGAAAGTTACTAGGTTTTTAAAAAAGTTACTAGGTTTTTAAGAAAGTTACTAGAATTTTAATAAAGTTACTAGGTTTTTAAGAAAGTTACTAGGTTTTTAAAAAAGTTACTAGGTTTTTAAGAAAGTTACTAGGTTTTTAAGAAAGTTACTAGGTTTTTAAGAAAGTTACTAGAATTTTAAGAAAGTTACTAGGTTTTTAAGAAAGTTACTAGGTTTTTAAAAAAGTTACTAGGTTTTTAAGAAAGTTACTAGAATTTTAAGAAAGTTACTAGGTTTTTAAGAAAGTTACTAGGTTTTTAAAAAAGTTACTAGGTTTTTAAGAAAGTTACTAGGTTTTTAAGAAAGTTACTAGGTTTTTTAGAAGGTGACTAGGATTTTAAGAAAGTTACTAGGTTTTTTAGAAAGTTACTAGGTTTTTAAGAAAGTTACTAGGTTTTTAAGAAAGTTACTAGGTTTTTTAGAAGGTTACTAGGATTTTAAGAAAGTTACTAGGTTTTTAAGAAAGTTACTAGGTTTTTTTAGAAGGTTACTAGAATTTTAAGAAAGTTACTAGGTTTTTAAGAAAGTTACTAGGTTTTTAAAAAAGTTACTAGGTTTTTAAGAAAGTTACTAGGTTTTTAAGAAAGTTACTAGGTTTTTTAGAAGGTTACTAGGATTTTAAGAAAGTTACTAGGATTTTAAGAAAGTTACTAGGGTTTTAAAAAAGTTACTAGATTTTTTGGAAGGTTACTAGGATTTTAAGAAAGTTACTAGGTTTTTAAGAAAGTTACTAGGTTTTTTTAGAAGGTTACTAGAATTTTAAGAAAGTTACTAGGTTTTTAAGAAAGTTACTAGGTTTTTAAAAAAGTTACTAGGTTTTTAAGAAAGTTACTAGGTTTTTAAGAAAGTTACTAGGTTTTTAAGAAAGTTACTAGGTTTTTTAGAAGGTTACTAGGATTTTAAGAAAGTTACTAGGATTTTAAGAAAGTTACTAGGTTTTTAAGAAAGTTACTAGGTTTTTAAGAAAGTTACTAGAATTTTAATAAAGTTACTAGGTTTTTAAGAAAGTTACTAGGTTTTTAAAAAAGTTACTAGGTTTTTAAGAAAGTTACTAGAATTTTAATAAAGTTACTAGGTTTTTAAGAAAGTTACTAGGTTTTTAAAAAAGTTACTAGGTTTTTAAGAAAGTTACTAGGTTTTTAAGAAAGTTACTAGGTTTTTAAGAAAGTTACTAGAATTTTAAGAAAGTTACTAGGTTTTTAAGAAAGTTACTAGGTTTTTAAAAAAGTTACTAGGTTTTTAAGAAAGTTACTAGAATTTTAAGAAAGTTACTAGGTTTTTAAGAAAGTTACTAGGTTTTTAAAAAAGTTACTAGGTTTTTAAGAAAGTTACTAGGTTTTTAAGAAAGTTACTAGGTTTTTTAGAAGGTGACTAGGATTTTAAGAAAGTTACTAGGTTTTTAAGAAAGTTACTAGGTTTTTAAGAAAGTTACTAGGTTTTTTAGAAGGTTACTAGGTTTTTAAGAAAGTTACTAGGTTTTTAAGAAAGTTACTAGGTTTTTAAGAAAGTTACTAGGTTTTTAAGAAAGTTACTAGGTTTTTTAGAAGGTTACTAGGATTTTAAGAAAGTTACTAGGATTTTAAGAAAGTTACTAGGTTTTTAAGAAAGTTACTAGGTTTTTAAGAAAGTTACTAGGTTTTTAAGAAAGTTACTAGGTTTTTTGGAAGATTAGTACAAATTGTTAATTTTTGATAATTATTTTAATTTACCTTGTTTTTGTTTAATTACATATTTAGTTTATGTTATTTCTTTTAAATATAATAGAATTAATAAAGCACTTTAATAATAAACACGTTTTATTTACTTATATATTTAATAAATAATAAAAATTATTCCTACAATTTGGGGTCACCAGACGGAGCAATCCTAGTAACTTTCTTAAAAACCTAGTAACTTTCTTAAAAACCTAGTAACCTTCCAAAAAACCTAGTAACTTTCTTAAAAACCTAGTAACCTTCCAAAAAACCTAGTAACTTTCTTAAAAACCTAGTAACTTTCTTAAAAACCTAGTAACTTTCTTAAAATCTTAGTAACCTTCCAAAAAACCCCAAAAACCTAGTAACTTTCTTAAAAACCTAGTAACTTTCTTAAAATCCTAGTAACCTTCCAAAAAACCCCAAAAACTTAGTAACCTTCCATGCGAGCAGTTATGTAATTTTCTTCGTGCGAGTAATTAAGGGTTAATAAACTAACTTTTTATTTATTTTGTATTAAATTTGTTGAAAGCAAAATATTCTCAAAACCAGTTGCATATAATAAACAAAAGGGCCAGTTCCATAAAATAGATAAAAGTGCCAGTTGCATAAAATAAATTTAAAAAAGAAATATTTATATTAAATTTGTTTCTCAGAGCCAGTTGCATAGAAAAAACAAAAGGGCCAGTTGCATAAAATAGATAAAAGTGCCAGTCGCATAAAATAAATTTAAAAAAGAAATAATTATATTAAATTTGTTGAAATCAAAATATTCTCAGGGCCAGTTGCATAGAATGAACAAAAGGGCCAGTTGCATAAAATAAATTTGAAAAAAATATTTTTTGAAATTCTATATTAAACTTACCCCATTCGTCAGGTAGATGGGGTTGCTGTTTCAACCATTGTTTAATGATTTCAAGGACACTTTGGCGTGAGCTGACATTTTCATTTAACGCCTGACGAATCTTAACCTGCATTTCTTCGTCTGGCTGAATTAAGAGAACCATTTTTTCAAAATTTTCTGAAAAAAAAATTTGTTAACTTTTCAGTTTTAATAATATTAATATTGGAATAAGTGATGTTGGTAGTAAAATTATTAAGATGTATCAGTAGCAAAATTGTTACCACACTAAGCTGTCATTATCAGTAGCAACAATTATTATTATTCGAACATTTTAATCATTATTTTTATGGTTTTCGTCAAAATTAAAAAAAAAAAAAAAAACAGGAATAATGAAAATAAAAGTTTTTTATTTATATTTTTGTTATTTGAAAAATTATTTAGACAATTTTTTTGAAATTAATAATAATAATTTAAAAAAAAATGATTTATTTGACTAGTGCATAAAATAGTACTTTTTATCACGATTAATGAAAAATGACACTTTTTTTTCAATTAAAATATTGTTTTTCGACAATTTTTTTTTTTTGAAAATTATTAATATAATAATTAAAAAAACAATAGTTTTTTTAACTAGTTCATAAAATAGTACTTTTTATCACGATTAATAAAAAATGACACTTTTTTTTTTCAATTAAAATATTGTTTTTCGACAATTTCTTTTTTTTTTTTTTGAAAATTATCAATATAATAATTAAAAAAACAATAGTTTTTTTAACTAGTTCATAAAATTGTACTTTTTATCACGATTAATGAAAAATGACACTTTTTTTCAATTACAATATTGTTTTTCGACAATTTTTTTTTTTTTGAAAATTATTAATATAATAATTGAAAAAACAAAATAAGTTTTTTTAACTAGTTCATAAAATAGTACATTTTATCACGATTAATGAAAAATTACACTTTTTTCAATTAAAATATTGTTTTTCGACAATTTTTTTTTTTTTTTAATTATTAATATAATAATTAAAAAAACAATACTTTTTTTAACTAGTTCATAAAATAGTAGTTTTTATCACGATTAATGAAAAATAACACTTTTTTTTCAATTAAATTATTGTTTTTCGACAATTTTTTTTTTTTTTGAAAATTATTAATATAATAATTAAAACAAGATTAGAAGTATATGGGTAAACCCATATATAGACTACTTTGACATTTCTCGGAAAGTTGGCAACACTGTATTTTAATAATATTATAATTTATGTGGGCATTAGGAGATACTTTTCTGAAAATTTGATCAAAATCGAATAAATAATGTAGCCACAATGAATTTTTTAAAAATTTTGTGATTTTTTCTCGATAAGTTGGCAACACTGTATTTTGTTAAAATTGCATAATTTATTTAGGCATTAAAAAAAAACTTTTATGAAAATTTGATTAAAATCGGTTAAATAAAATGGTCATAATAAATTTTTAAAAATTTTACTAATTTTTTTCTCGGAAAGTTGGCAACACTGTATTTTGTTAAAATTACATAAATTATATGAATACTAGGAAAATCTTTTGTGAAAATTTGAGTAAAATCGGTTGAATAACATGGCCATAATAAAAATTTTAAAACTTTAGTAATTTTTTTCTCGGAAAGTTGGCAACACTGAATATTAATAAAATTATGTAATTAATGGGAGCATTAGGGAAATCTTTTCGGAAAATTTGATCAAAATCGGATAAATAATGTAGCCACAATAAATTTTTAAAAAGTTTAGTAATTTTTTTCTCGGAAAGTTGGCATCACTGAAAAAAACTAAAACCACATGACCATCTTGGGCACTAGGCAAATTTATCCTGAAAATTTCATTAAAATCGGTTGAACCGTCTAGGAGGAGTTGCGGCCACAAAATTTTGACTTACGACCGAGCGAGCGAGCAAGCGAGTGAGCGAGCGAGCTGACGACGCACATCCATACACCCACATAAACTAAGTTCAGATTCGTCATCTACAGGCTATATGAAGGATTTCTATACAATTTTTTTTTTTTTTTGAAAATGTTACAGACACCGTACCAAACGCTATACTACTTTTTCCTTGCAGTCAAAGTAGTAATTAGTGTTACAAAATAATATAATTTTTATTACTCTGTTATATTGTCTGTAAGTATTACTGCAATTAAAAATAATAATAAAAACAAATAACAATTTAAATATATATTTAAAACAAAAAATATTTGAATATTATTTGTAAAATGAATAAATATAATTTTTGGCAAGTCACAAGCTAACTTAAATTGTAGGTATCTACATTAATGAAGTATATATTTTAAATTTGTTATTTATAAAATATAGTACCTTTCACATTTATAATTCAATATATTAATTATATTATATAAATTTTATAAATTATTATTAGAAAATGAAAGTTTAATTTGTTTTGAAAACATTTTTCATTTGTTAATGAATTAAACTATAAACATGTCAAAGATGAAATATTCGTATTATCTAAATTCGTACGATAAAATATTTTTACAATTTCTTATGCTATAGATTTTACTATACAGGGTCACCAAAAAGTATGAATACAATTGAATATTTTGAAAACTGTTTATCAAAATTAATTTATTTGTAAAAATAAAAAAAATTAATATTAGTATGATTACAATATCTTCTTCACCATACGAAACGGGTTAGTAAAAAGATTTAAATCTTTTGCTGTTCCTTCTATAATTAACGACAAAGTAAATAATATTAAGTAAGTAATATTATTTAATAATTTAATTACTACCTGTCAAAAAAAAAAAAAAAAAAAAAAAAATACAATTCCGAGAAATAAAGTTAGCTGGGTTAATTTAAATTAGAACGTATGTTATTTTCTAATTATTGAATCAGCATTGGACACACCCTTGCAAATCTTTGTTTTTTCAAATTTATTTTCAACGAAATGTTTTTGAAGTTTGATGTATCCACAACAAATTTTAGAATTACATTTTTCGATTTGTTTATTCTCTTGATTGAAATTGAAACAAATTTTTTGATCTGTCATCATATCACATTAGAAACTACCTACATTAAATTATATTTAAATTTTATTTTTTGAGATTTCTTTTTATTTTTCAGTAGTAAAAAAACTGCCCACATATACTGGACTCCACTAAAATATTTGTGAAATATAATAATAAAATTGAAACATTGAATTTTAATTAAAATATTACAGAATTGAAAGCCTTTTTATTATATTATATTAGTTATTCCCACACTGTTAGAAAAACTGTAAAATTACATAAAATAATATGTAATTTAACAATGTAAAAAAAATCTTTCAGAATCATTATATTAAAATAAAAAGGCTATAAGATTAAATTCTGTATAAATTTTAATTAAAAAACTACCTACTCTAAGTATAATTTTTCTTGATGATGACACACGTAGAATATGTCGAAATGTCATTTTTTAATTAAAATTTAAACAGAACTTAATCCTTAAACCATTTTAGTATAATTACAATTTTTAAAATTTTTTTTAAAATTGTTATTTATTTTATCAGTAATGGTAGATTCAATAATTAAATTAGGTAATTTTAAATACAAAACTTAAATTTTGTAAAATTACATATAAATTTATGACAGCAAATCGTACTTTATCTAACAATGCATTTGAAAACATTGAGTGCTTATTTATTACTGTTTGTGTTTGATCTTTGTACATCATTATCTCAAAATTTACAAAATGGCGTATACGTTCATATATGCTATATTTATTTTATCCAGTTAATATTAAATTACGATTGTTTTTCCTTAGCAAAGAAACTATTTATTTTTACTACTCTGTTTTTGTCATTTATACGAAGGTTGCTATATATATATAGATACTCATATTACTTATTAGATACTCATATTGACAAACAAATCAATTAATTGATTACGGAACAATATATATACGCCTTCTTTTGGGCCTTTTTATTTGTTATATGATACAACAAAAAAACTAATTATATTTAATTTCAATATTTGTTAAAATATAAGTATTGCTGGCTTTACCCAAAAATTATATATAGAAAATATACAAATTTACACGATGTAGAATAAATTTTATAGACGCATGCGCAATGATATCTTACATTTTGACAATATATTTATATCTAATCTGAAAATAGCATATTTTTCAATAATAATATTAACTGTTCCAATTAAATTAGAAATAAAAAATAACTGTATACATACTTAAAAATTATGATAATACATAATCTTCATGAAAGTTTGACGTTTCTAATACCGACGCGCACGTTCAGGTACGCGTTGAAAATGCATGAAAAAAAAGACGTGTTCTAATTCATAAATTTTAAATTTTTTTTTTTTTTTTTTTTTTTTTTTTTTTTTTTTTTTTTCATAAACTGTCACGAACAAACTGAGAAAGCTCTAGTATAAAATATTTTGTAGAGATTTCTATATAGAATCGAATATTAAATCGTGTAATACAGAAAAAAAAACTATACATTTTTTTAGAAAAACACACCGTGTAAAACCAACATAAAACTAACACTAACGCAATAAAAATCACAGTAGGTATATAACAAACAAAAGCGTAAATAAAATTTAAAAAAATCCGAATAACGAACACTTAAATCTCCTTTAGTAAAGCAATAAAAACTCTAGTAACTTTGCACAAAAGAATGTACAGCGCAAAATTTTCAAATAATACTCAAACAGTTTCAGCTATATGTACATTCAATTACAGTTCAGGATTCATTCACAATAATAATACTACGTAATATAAAAACCCTGTACATAGTTTTCAATGTTTTTTATTTGTCTATTCACATTATTAAAGCAATAACTTTTTTAAATTCAAATTAATTAAGAAGATAATTAATTTTACGATTAATAAAGATAATCTTATTTTATATATCAAGAATCTTGTAAAAAATAATGACACATTGTTTTCATGGTGAATGCAATTTAAAAGCTTTAACAAGAATGGCTTTGGCCGTGTTAACACTTGCATTCTAACATTTAATTGACAGCTTTTCCAATGGAAATGTCTCATTAGTGTTTGCTGACCTAATTAAATATAAACCGCCCACTGTCTATCCTATAAAAACGTTTTGAACGTTTTGTATGCATTCTTAATTATTCTTGTTTTAATTATTTCTTTTTTATTATTATTTAATTGTCAAGTTAGAGTTGTTATAACAAATAACAAACTTTCTAGATAAAATTTTCTATTTAGTTATATTTGATTTTGCAAAAAATGACAAAGTTATGTTGAATATTTGTCGAATTTTTGTAAATCGGTAAATATTGACAAAAAATTGTGCCAGTATTTTGTCGTCAATATATTGATTCGTTTTTTGTGTACCTTTTTTTTTTATTTTTCGTTTGCCTTCTTGAAAGCAAATAGAATAAAAATTTTAATTTTTTTATTCGTTTTATGCAACAAATTTATGATGAAATCTGGATGTCGCATCGAAGCTGTTACACGGACAACCAAAAACAGCTTTGTTGTCAAATTTTATCAAATTCGCTTTAATATTCTAGAAGATGTATTAAAAATTAATTTATTATTTAATGTATCAAATTTTTTTATACAATTTATAATTATTTATAAAAATATTCAGACTACCGAACATTCTTTTTACACATAATATCAAAAATAATTGAAAAAATCTTTGAATAATCATTAGTTTGAAATAATCTTCAATTTAATAAATTTTAGGGTTTAACTGATAATTTAGTAAGAAAAGTTTAATATCAACTATATTGAAATTGATATATTTTATATACATACAATAATATTATATTCAAAATTCTTTTAATATACAATTTTTTATATATGAATGTTGCAATAAACAGAAAGAAAATAAATTTTACCCAACAATATAATTATTTTAAAAATTTGCAAATTATTATTTAAAAAATAATAAAACCATAAAAGCTTTTTATTATCAAAACATTTAGAACTAGTTGTGTATTGTTGTTTTGTTGTTGTACATACTCATGTATGTATTCGTCTGACGATTGCCTAACAGGTTGAAACTGCAGTAACGAAATTAAAGTTTTTCAGTGATATAACAAAGTTATTTTTATTTATTTATCTTATCCAAAATGTATCACAAAGTTACGGCTAATCAAGTTAAATATTTGAAAGAATACATCAGTTATAAGTTATTTCTTTGCAAACTATATCAATAAAGTAAAAAAAAATTCAGAACTCATTATACAAAAATAAAACTAATTTAGGTTAAAGTTCAGTTGAGTTTGTCGAAACGTCGATTATAAATAAATATTAATACAGAACTTTAACCTAAAACAGTTTTATTTTTATATTAATAAACATCCAACCCGGGTATGTTTTCATTACATCAAAAATGCACACTGTAACTTGATTTTATTGGTTGATAACCCTGATACGGAAATAAATAATTACGAGAAACAGCAAATGTTGCCTCATTCTTTTGCAAATTTTTAATAATTTTTAAGACATATTGTAAATAAAATTTGTAATAAAATATATGCAACTTTTTATACAGTATATAGATTCCAAATTGCAAAGAAATTAATGGACAGAGGCCCATTAGACTGTCAACTGTCTTTTAAAGCATCTCAATCATTAGTTACTTGGCAAGTTAACAAAAAAGTTAATTTAAAAAACGTTTGACAATGTTCTATGCAAGCTACTCTTATAGCATAATTTGCATATAATAAATATTTTTTCGAAAAAGTAAATAATATGTAAAATGTTAATAAACATTTTACTTAAAATACCTGGCTGCGTATTGTAACAAAAATACTGAGAAAATAAAGTAAGTATATATCGTTGTTATTGGTTTTTTCACGAGTAATTTCAGAACAAATTGTCGACTATTATTTTATTATATTTATTTTTGCTGGAAACTAATATATTTTATATTATTTGTGTTCATAAAAACAATACTATATCGATTCGTTAGTTGTAAACACGTTTTTCTTATCCTTGAATGCAGTATTTTTAGATGCTGGTTAACTTCATGGAAAGTCATGAATTATTGACAGCTTTCTACTATGTCGATTTCATTCTGTTTCGCTTTCTCATACTAAGTTTTTTCTTTTAGAACTTGAGTTTGTAATATATGGTTTATCGTTAAGCTAACAAAAACCTTTATATACTATGCGAATTAGTTCATTAACTAATGTAATGATAGATTTATCATCTAAAACATGCATTAGTTTTATTAAAAAATTTATTACGTGTTTCATTTAAAAGTAAATCAAATGAAATTTAAAAAACCTTTAGGTTTTCGTTCTATATAATTTATTTAAAAATTTGACGTTTTGATATACTGTATGTGTATCATCAGGGAAAAAATATATACAAACGACATGAAAACAACTAGGTAACAAAATACAAGTAACTAGATTACAAAATTTATGATTAATATAATGAGTACTGACAGATTCGTTACTACGTTAAATCAAATAATTTACATACTTTCGAAAAGCTATCTTGTTATTTATATTAACTGATATTTAAATCATTATTTTTAATATTTAAGTAGGTATATATAGCTTATAAAAAGTCGTTCAAAATAAATTTTTGAAAAATCTATAACAATTTAAAATCATTAAGTGTTGCAAGCTTTCTTATTCATAAAATATAATAAAAGTGAAGTACCCCACTGCTTTTTTCATTGCAATATTCGTTTATCTAATAAATAACATTGTATTTTTTTTAGAAGACATATACTTAAATTAAAGTTACAAAAATAACAAAAATTTGTATATTCTATATCATATAATCGAGATGTTTCTAAAATATTTTTGGAAATTGAGTATTATCTATTTACATTTCTAAAATAGGAAAGATACCCAAAAATCCCAGTAGCACTGCGGCCCAGTGGTCTATTACACTATCCCTTTGGTTTATCTTATAAAAAAAGTCCTGTTTATTTTATAAAGTCCAGCAACTTGGTCCACGAAAGTCTGTGCACAGAGTCTCTTTCTATCTCATCTAGTCCAAACTTTTTGTATCTTTTTTGAGATAAAGTGTCAGTCATATCAATTATAGAGTTTTCTGAATATTAAGTCAAGATTTTAAATTTTCTGAATTCAAAATTATAAAGTAACAAATATACCTGTACAGTAAAAATTGCTCTACCAAATATTATTTTAAGCGACACACTTTAAAAATCAACACATTTCAAAATAATTCAATTCGAAAAAATATCATAATAACAAACTAATATATTTTATAATACAGTAAAAGATTTTTTTTAGAACTTATTATATTAAAATAAAAAAAATTTAGGTTTTATTAATGTATAATTTTTAATAAAAATATATTTATTTTAGTTGATTATTTCGGAAAATTATATTTTAATTTTATTAAATAGGTACATAATATATATTGTTTGTGTTAAATTAAAATTTGTTCTCCATTTTATTCGAAAAATTTTGTTATCCGAAATCATGCCGACCCAAAAAAAAAACTCTTATTATACATACAAAATTTTCAGTATACAGCTAAACCACATAATATTAAAAACAAAATAACACTGTAATGTCATCAATAAATTTAGCATTGTCAATATGTTTATTTTTATCACACTATTAGGAATTTCCGATCGTATAAAATATATAGCTATCTCACTCGCATTTATTGCCAGTTTGCCAAGCGGCCAACATCTAATTGAAATAAACTACACACGACTGTATTTAACCAGCACACACAACCACATCTATATTCACACTAATTGTAAGAGCTGCTAAATTGTCAGTAATTAAAAGCAAAATTTGCTTTTTGCCGATTAAAACGTCAGTTCTGTTAAATAGAAATGCATTTTCGGTTTTTTTGTTAACAAGATTAAAAGTATATGGGTAAACCCATAAAAAAGACTACTTTGACATTATGACATAAATCGGTTAAATAAAGTGGTCATAATAAATTTTTTTAAATTTTAGTAATTTTTTTCTCAGAAAGTTGGCAACACTGTACTTTTTTGAAATTATCTAATTTATATGGATACCAGAAGAATCTTTTGTGAAAATTTGAACAAAATCGGTTAAACAACATGGCCGTAATAAATTTTTAAAAATTTTAGTAATTTTTTTCTAGGAAAGTTGGCAACACAGTATTATATTAAAATTACGTAATGTATGTGGGTACTAGGGAAATCTTTCCTGAAAATTTGATCAAAATCGGATACATAATGTAGCCACAATGAATTTTTAAAAACTTTAGTAATTTTTTTCTTGGAAAGTTGGCATTTCTGAAAAAAACCAAAACCACATGACCATCTTGGGCACTAGACAAATTTATCCTGAAAATTTCATTAAAATCGGTTGAACCGTCTAGGAGGAGTTGCGGCCACAAAATTTTGACTTACGACCGAGCGAGCGAGCTGACGACGCACATCCATACACCCACATAAACTAAGTTCAGATTCGTCATCTACAGGCTATATGAAGGATTTCTATACAAATTTTTTTTTTTTTTGAAAATGTTACAGACACCGTACCAAACGCTATACCACTTTTTCCTTGCAGTCAAAGTGGTAAAAACTATGTGTTACAACAAAACATTTTTATCAATAAAATCAAACTGCCGAGTAATATTTACTTCTTATATCTTAAAAATACTTATATATCGCAACAGTTATACATTTTTCAATTAGAAAGCTTAGCAGTTTCACAATTTAATGAAAATAATTAGTTACCTACATTTAAGGATACGGTAGTTGGCACTTGCTGAAACATTATCAAAACAAAAAGAGAATAATAATAGTAACACTTGGTTTTAAGTTTCAAAAAATATATATTTATTTTTTATTTATTATATATTTTGAAACTTGAAACCAAGTGTTATTATTATTATTCTCCTTTTGTAATAATTAGTCAGCGAGCTAACGTTCACATTTACTTAAATTTAGCTTTTGTTCACTTTGCACAAACTAATATTCATGTAATTACATATTTACTTGCCATAAAAAAATATTTTCAGATACCTATCTAATTATTATTTTTCTTTACTATATAAAAACTTCTTTGTTTCACTATGATTGACTCAAAAAATATATAATACGTTGTTTTTTTTGCATATTAAAAAAATTATTTTTATTATTTAATCACAGATTTAAAAAGTATTTTATTCAATAATTTTGTATATATATATATTTAGGTAAAAAAGTTTAAAAATATTTGCAGTTAGCATTAATTAAACTTGTAAATCAATATACGTATTTTTAAACTGTTTAATTAAAAACTAATTAACTTCGAGTAACGCGGGGTAAACGTCAGAAATCATTAATAAAAATTTTACGACTAAATTATTTACGAATATAGAATCCTATTTTATTAAATATATATTTAAAAATTGATTAGTGTTTTGAATTTTGATAAAAAGTTAATTATTTTTATAACAAAAAAAAATTATTTAATTCTTTCATTAAGTTAAAATTCAAGTTATATTTCTACTAGTAAATGAAGAAAATACAAAACGTTATCATTTTCGTAACTTTGTATACAATTAGTTATCAAGCAATAGCATCATGAATATGTATTTGTAAATTTTTCTTAATTTACACATGTTCCTAATACACAAAAATCCTTAGAACTCCCGTGATCGTGCTTATGGAATATACAACCATATTACAAACCGTATGGTGTAACTCAATTATCTCATTTTTTTTTTTTTTTTAGTACTTTACTTATAATATTTAATAATATTTAAAATATTCGTTAATTATAAAATAAAAGAAACTGTAATTTTTCAAATTTGCAATAAAAACATCTTTTATTCCTTTCTTATGTATGATGTTTTAAATTATTTTTCTGCATGTCTGATACTGTTTTATAAAACAAAGTGCGTACTTTAAGTTTATTTAAGTTTGTAAGTTACCTCAAGTTAGGTTACCTCAAAATGAAAATTTTCTAAAACTCAATATTAAACAAATATGCAAATTTAACATATATTAACATTTATTAAAAGCTTACATAAAAAACATTACCTTAAATACATTATTTAAAAAAATATTATAAAATATTTACCCTTGAGATAATTGAAACCTCCTTCCCCCGCGCAATCACGGAACGGTTAATAAATTTGAATATGAAAATATGTTCTATAGTTTTCAAATAGAAATTAATTTGAATATAAAATTATGTTTCCGCTAAAGTAAACTAAAAACACCAATACTACATTAAATAAATATTAAATATAAATTTTTGTTTAAAATATACATATAATTTAAATTAATAGAACAAAAAAATCAGTTTAATAATATATGTGTAGTTATAAAAAATATCAGATATTAATTACCGCTAGTTTATGTTATAAATTATTGGTTTAGTTTTAATCAAAATACCCTAGATATATACATTTACGAATAAGTTGATACTGGAATATGAAACCCCTGCAGAATTGTAGTTTATTTTTTTAATAATCGATAATAATTATTTGGACTATATATTATCTGAATTTATAATTTTATAGTTCTGTATTGTTCTACAGTAGTGTAACTACAAATTTAAAACTCCCCTCTCCTCACGGCAAAATTTTTCAATAAGCCACATGAAATATACAAATTTTATAAAAAAAATATTTTTTGAAAACTTGGCTATATTATTTATATAATTTTTATTTTAAAGAATTAAATTTAATTATAGTCGATATTTTGCTCAATTCTGTTCTAAAAATATTTGTAGTAGAATCATTAGTGAAATTTTCGATATATTTTATTATTTTTATATATAAAACTTTTTAGTATTTAAGTCATTTTGAATTTTTTATAGATACCGTTACATGATCAATAATATTAACAATATTAAAAAATATTACTAAAACTTATTGAGCGTGTAACTTTAATATTGATATATTAACAAAAATTTAATATTTTTTTTGAAATCGAACATTCAATATTAGAAAGTGGTTGGAATACACAATTCCGCATGCATTGTATTTATTCTTGTCAAGTAATACTTTACTAATTACTAATTTCTAGAAAATATTCTCAGTCATACAAAAATAATTATGGAAATTATCAAAATCAATTAATTGTATTTCACGTAACAAATTAACGTGGGGATATAGTTCTCGTTTTTAAACTTTTATTTTTTCATCCAAATTTGAATTGTAAATATTTATTATATTGACCGTGTAGTATTTTATTTTAATTCACTAATATTATCAATATGATTAATTAATAATATTAATTAATTTACTGTTGGGTTTATTATAATTAAAAGGATGCCACCAGTTGCAAAGATACCAAATCGATAGAATTTTCAATACAAAACAAACACTGTTTCTAAATATTTATAAAACAAATTGCATTAATTCTTGGGTTTTATTACTAATTTATTCTTATTATTTTCGTATAAAATTACTATATTATTCTTGAAATAACATATAAACAAGTTGATTATTCCTCTAATTTGAAATTATGATAACAAGTAAACAAAAACCATATTTAGACACACCGTTTTTCTGCTATTTGCCACGCCATTGGTCGATTTTAGTTGGTTCATTAAAAACGGTGGAGAGGATAAACCAAACAATTTTCTTTCTTGTTAAGTTATAAAAATACCATTTATAAAACTTATTGATTGAAATGTACAAGCAATTTTCTAATTAAATATTTGATAAATCTATCCTTTGGATGCTTTGGGTACTTTTGCTAGGAATGTAAATGTTTCAAAAAAAGCCCGTTTAAGTATATACAATACTGTTTTGGTGCCTACGTTAATGTATGGTAATGAATGTTGGGTTTGGCTGCAAAAGCATAAAAGAAAAATGACTGGTGTGGAAATGAGATTTTTTCGTGAGGTATTTATGGTGTAACTAAGAAGAATTGAGTACGAAATAAATTAGTGTATGATAAGTGTGAAATTAAGAAAAAAATGTTGTATCAAAAGTTGACGTGTTAGTCAGTTAAGATGGTTTGGACATCTTGAGCAAATGTCTAATGAACGTTTGGTTAAAAAAATTTATATGAATGATTTTGAGTGGTTGGAGTGGTGTGATTGATAGTGTTTTGCGTGAGCGGAGGTTTCCAAGTAGTACGAATAGAAGAGCATGTACGAGAGGAATTATGAATGTGGATGAAGGTCAAGTTGCTTGTTTGCAGAGGGATGTTTGGAGGAAACTGATTTCAAGATAATGGAAAAAGTTTGTGCCACACGCTTTTCGGGTACATAGAGTAATTGTGTATGTATAGTACAAATATTACAGTAAGTATGTTAAACTTAAAACTTTGATATTAATTAAAAACAAAAACGCCAATCCTTAATAAAATTTTAATTAATAACCAATAAACTTAACAATTTTGCTTTAATTTCAAATATTTAATATAATTATATAAATATATATATATTTTTTTATAATTACCAATTTCGTCACAGTAATTTTCCATATTCAATTTAATTTCCGTTTCAATTAGTTGCATCACAAATCATTTCAAATCCAAATAAAATCAAACCAAATTTGCTCTCGTCTAGCTGATACGCAAATAATTCCAAGACCGCGAAGAATATGAATCGTTTCGGTAAATGAGCAAGGTCAGATTTAATACCGAAAACTGACCTCTTAAACGCGCTATCATAAAAGCAGCCAATTTCTTGCCGACGACCGTTCAAACGATCAGATTCCTAGATTCCATCTTTGCAATGCCGTTTCCTCTGTGTATGAGTGAATACATATGGGGGGGGGGGAAGGGGAGGTGTAAAGACAATTATTGGTGTGTATGTTTGTTTATGTGTGCACGTACAGATCAATAAGATTAAGATTAAGATTAAACAAGATAAGATTAATCTTTAATCAATATCAGCTCCCTCTATTTGATTGTCGGGTTCACTAAAATAATTGAAAGTTTGATTAGACGAATCGATTTAATAAATAATTTCATCGACGGTAACTGTCAATGACGGCCCACGTTTTTATAGACTCTGTGTGTATCGGCTATGATGTGACAGAAATGACGTACGTTTTTCATGTATTATTACTTAGAGGTTTTTCGGAAAAATATTTTTTTAGTACACAATAAATATTTTTTGTGTTTTTCTTACGCTATACTATGTGCGGAAGCGGTAATGTAAATAATATTTAATATAAATATTTTGATATTTTTAGAATATGTTTTACATTTTACACAAGTATGTTTGCTTGGCAGCAAATAATAATAATAAACAAAGTGTTTTTATCACTTATTACCAAAAATAAATAAAATTACTAGGGATACTAACAGAATAATTACTCCATATTTGGCCTATTTGGCCATATTTTACTATTTAGTATTATTAATATTTGTTTGTAAAAAAATAAATAAAGCACTATGTACATTTTTTTATTGTTTTAACTTAAAAAAAATACAAATACGACTAAAATAAGTATCACTTAATAAAGCACGAGAAATATATCACCTTAAGTTTAATTATAATTATAATTAATAAATTTTACACAAGTGTATATATTTATAATTTATTTATATTAAGAGTAAATAATTAAATTTAATAATAACCAAACAAAATATAACAAATTTTATTATAATCAACCAACAAAAATAACATTTAATTTTTTTTATAAGTCAATTCAATTATTACACTGATTTTAGGGTTGTTAACAATTTTACTAGTCAATACCCTGGATGGCTATTTACGTTAAATTCTCGAAAAATCGCTGCCTAAATTTAACAAATAAACATTGAAATTTAGCCGAATACTCAGCATTTTGTTATTCGCGGCTAAACTATTATTCGTGAAAAACAAAAAATTACTAACAAATTAAAAAGTGCAATGGTAATATATTATATCAAAATTAGTAAAACTAAAAGACATATATAAGCATACGGGTTAAAAAAAAATTTTCACAAAAATATCATGCCAGGTTTTACCGGAACTGATATCAATTTTGAATTTTAAATAGCACTATATTTTTATATATATTTAAATTTGGAATAAATATAAGTAGTACACTGATCAATAAAAAACTGTCAGTATTTTAAAAAGTCTTCTTTTAGATAAAGTAATACAAATATATTATTATTATTATTAATTAAATTGTCAATCAATAAATAAAATATTATTTTTAAAAATTCTTAACAAGTTTGTAATAATTTGTCAAAAACTTAATCAAAACCAAACAGATACGAGTCGTTCTCTTTTTTGCTACTTATAAATAATGGCGTGAAAAAAAAAGTTAAAGTAAATAAATAACATACATTTATCGTTTGCCAGGAATTGTTGCCAGAGCAAAAACCAATTTGTTCTTATAAAATTCTTGACAACGTTTATTAAGCTCGGCAGTCGATATAGAAAACAACAGCTAGCCCCGTGCACCCAACTTACACATAAAAATCGTTAAAAGCTCGACGATCACAGCCGAGTTAATGTGCAAACTTTTAAAATATTAAGTATCTTTGTTCAACCTGTTTACTGTTTCACTAGAAGCGAAGAAATACTTAATAAATAACGAAGTCTACGAAGAAATATTAAATATCAGTTTCCATTACGTTAGTATCTTTTGTTTGAAAATAATAAGTTTATTTTTGATAAAAAATTAAATTATATAATAACACTTTTTTCGAAAAATAAATTATTATATTTTTCCGAATAAATGCAAAATTAATGATTAAAATTTGCAAATCTAGCGATATTTGTATTGTAACAGTTGAGTAGTTCAAATAAAAATATAAAATATAAAAAGAGATATATGAGCAGCTAGGTATATAATGTAATATTGTATTGTAGTATGTGATGATTTATAATAATAATATTTTATTATTGGCCAACAACATAAGCTAATTACAGTGCATTTAAAAATACTGAACCTACCGAAATGATCCAACATACAAACTATCAACTAATTTACAAGTTCTAATCGAATTAAAAACTTTAATAATTAATTAAATGTTAAATTTTTTTCTTGACTTTCAGCCGGTTGCATATGATGCATATTTTTAATATTAAATAATTTTTTAATTACATATTGAAAATATTTATTATTTAAATTAATAAATAAATGTAATAAATTTAAAATAAAATTTAATAAATTAAAAAAATATATACAGAATTATTGAAACACTTAACATATTTATTTGTTTTGGCGACATCAACATGAAATATTTTAAAATTTCTACTTTTGTATTCTTAGTTCAATAAATTTAATTTTACTTAATATATTTGAATAGTCAATAAGTGAGTGTAATAATATATTATATAAAAATAATATTAAAGATACTTGTCTGTAAATATTAAATGATATAATATTATGCATTTCTACAAGTTCAGAGAAATTCGCACCACCGTTCAGAATATTGATTTTTTTTAGACTTTTTAAAGTTATTTATCATTATGTATATAATTTTAAGCATAGAGGTTCACACTTTTAACGGCTAACAACACATATTCTACTTGGCTATCTTACTTGTTTGCAAAGACACACACACACACATATACCACTTCAGAAGTTAATTACAGTCAGGTACTCATCAAAACAAAGCAAACAAAAGAAACAAAACAAGTGAATATCGCGAACAGCCGACAATCAAGTTGACCTCTATTTCTGTCTCTCTGGCCTACTATCAGCAGTCATTTGTTTATTTATACTTTGTTATAGCACTGCGTTTGAGATTATTGGCGCTATTCTGATTTTTAAGTTTAACTTAAATTTTTAATTTAAAAATCTTCAAATAAATTTCAATTCTGGTCACCTCTTTAAGTGTGAAATCTTTAGTTTAAATTCCTTTAAAATTAAATGGTACGTATGTTTGGAATTGCTATTCAAATTTATTAAATCGCCCAGTTTAAGTTTCATTTAAGCTAAAAAAAAATTAGATTTTAATGTGATAAGAAAAATAGCAGTATATGTCTTTTGAGGTTACAGATAATATATTTTAATTTCAACTAAATATTTTTAAAGTTTAGTTATATATTTGTAACATGAAATCGTCTACATGAAATTCATAATAGCACTTAAAAAAATTACAAGCGAGTCATTCTATACTTATTAATTTTAACACTATTACTAATTACTGAGTTAGTTTTGAACTATAAAAACATATTTTATATTTTATTTATTTAATAAAAAATACAAAATTTAAATTTGTCAAAATAAATTTCTACTGTAGAAACAATTTTTCAAATTTCTCCCAAAAAATATTGTTGTATATAATATTTATTAACCATTTATTAAATAATTTTATTTTTAGTTCTGTGCAGAAACACAAAAACATTATGCAAATTTAGTAGTCAAATATTGTAATATTTATTTTGAATAAATGATAAATGATTTTTCGCTCTAATTTGTTTTTAATATATTTTTAATTTCAACCAAATCATATTTTATTCGATGAAATGTTAATAAGAGAGCACAAAAAAATTATTAATATTTTTAAATGCTTTCCGAGTTCCATAATAAAGATTTAATGTATATTTGTAAAAAAATTTCATAAGAATTTTCAAGATTTTTACATTATATGTAGCAGTAGAATATCAGTTGAATTATATAATATAATTGTCAATATACATACGTCTTTACTGTAAATATTTTTTTTAATTTTGTCAATTGGTCTGATATTTTTTGCGCAGTATTACCGATAAATATATAATTTTATGGTTTAATTACCAAAAATATTAAAAATATATTAAATAAGACAAAACTATAGATTAATGTGTTTTATAACAATATAAAAAATTATTTCAAATAATATTTTAAATTTTTTAAGAAATGTTACTCCACTCTATAATTTTGAAATATTTTAAATTCTGAACACACTGTATATGATGTTAAGCTGATTTTTGGTGTAGCTTAGTTTCAACTTAACCGAAGCTATAGTTCTCAAAATTTGGTTAAAATTTTATATAAATTTTGGTACATTTGTCCTTTTATAACACATGTCGAAAAATACACAGTATATAATTGTTTCATCTTTTAAAGACTAAATTATTTTTATTTGAAAATAAAATATTTTATTCATTTTCTTAATAATACTAAATAACAAATTTTAGAAATTTTTTTAGGTTTTTATTCTACATGATTTTTAATTAAATTTTACATTTTTATTCCATAGTGAAATATTTTTAATTGTAAATTGTAGTAATAAAAATATTTTTTAATTTTCTTACGAATATACTAATATATATATATATATTTTGTTAAAAATATGAATATAATTGCAAAAATCTTTTAAAATTACAAAAGCGTATTTAATGCTGGTTGAAAATGCCATTTTCATTTAATTTCACGTTCTGTAGAACTACTTGTTATAAATGTAGAATCATAAAACTCGCTCTAAATTACAGCTATAACTTTTTGTTCTTTTTCTGGATAAAAGTTTTTCCTTTTTAATTGTCATTCTAAAATGTAATTTGCTAAATATGTGCACATATGCTTTTAAAACTACAATTTGTTTTAAATGAAATCATAAATGGATACAGTTTATTTCATGTTTAATTATAATATAAGCATAAAACATTATGTTAACAAAAATGAAAAATATTCCATATTTTCGCATAAATATCTACAAATTGATTTAAACAAAATGTTTCAATTCTGTTTAATGAAATACATATACACGCCCACTTTATAATTTGTAGCATAAACAGTCTTGTTTTCATTAATAAATCATATTTATAATGCTGTGTAATTACAATTTTGTTCTAAATTTTAAATTTCATGACCTTTTGTATGAGTTTATATTTTAGTTAATTTTAATACTAGAAAATAAAATGTCATCACACCTGTATTAGAACTTTTTTTTTTGGTAATGAAATTGTAGAATGGCTGTTGCAAAATAATATATTAAAAAAATATATTCAGCGAATATTTTTCTTGGCCTGAGTTTTTATTGGGCCTAAGCCGGACCCGGACACGGAAACCGGGGTCCTGAAACTGGGTAAAACTGGTAGATTTCGCTTTATCATTCGGACAGTTTTTTTATAGTGACCTAACCTATCCAAATCCCTGGATATTTATAGCGGTAATAAGATGGCGTTAACAGCATTCAGTTGATATCATTAAACCGGTAAATTTCAAATAAACATCGTTATTTCAGCACCTTGTTTTTTTTTTCGTTGTTGTTATGTATGTCATTGGTATATCTATGTTACATCACTAAAATGCATTCATCTGTTACGTAATTTATTCTGATTTGCGATTATCGTCAATCGAGTGAGCTTTGTATCTTGCACGCTTTGATCAATATTGTTGTGTTTTGACGATGTTTTTTCTTTACATAAAATAAAAAATTAAAAATTACCAGCAACTACAAATACTCGTGGCATATAAATTTATTCGTGATTTAAATAAAAGTTTATTATAAAATAAATCATTATGTTTCATCATTAATAAAGCGATTGCAACATAGTAAAAAATAATTGTGTAACATAATTTTAATAAACTTTGGTGTTCCAGGAGATTCACTACATATCTTTTTTTTAATTTAATAAAATAGAAATTAATATAGTAAAAAATCTTTCAGAAATTATTATATTAAAATAAAACGGTTTTATAATATAGTTCTGTATTAATTTTAATTAATAATCGACATTTCAAAGTACTACTTCACGTACATCATTATCAGGAAAAATTACACAAACGGCATTAAAGTAAATAAATAGATCATAAAAACAAATTACTAAATAACAAAATAAGCAACTAGATTACAAAATTTATAAATTTTTAATTAAAGGAAACCAAATTTTATCAGTTACCTTCACAATGATTGATGATAACTTTTTCTTTATAAATTTTTATTAGTTTTCTTAGCAATCTACTGCTAACGCATGTTGTGCAATAGCAGATTTACCTAGATGTTAAAACGTATTGATCATTTATGTGCTATCAATGTATCAACAAGTGACATATAACCAAAATAATTTGACGTTTCTAATAACACTACGCATCAGTTCTGCATCGAAACTGCATATTTGATAACGTCAAGCTTTATTCAGACTACCGACTTGCACAAGCAAAAGAATTTGACTAATTCGTAAAATCAATATAATAAACACCATATATAAAATTGCCTTAAGCTATGTAATAAATTTATTTTAAAAGTAGCAAAAATGTGTTTCAATACAAGCTATAAATAAAAGTATGTTATGCAATGTATTTATATTGTGTTTTGATTGCCTTTAAACAAATATACATTGAAAACGTCTATATTACAGACATAACATATAATAACTCTTTTGTACGGAACAGTTGTATTTTTAAATACAAACAAAGAAAACATAAAAGTAATTTCAATTTTAAAATATTGTATTTTGCTGGCTTAATTTTTGTCACATTTATATCTACTTCAGTTACCTTTTTTACAAAATATATTTGCTTACAAATTAGTATCTTATCTACTAATTGTTTATTTAATATTTTTCAGGCTAACCCAAAAAATATTTACCGTCTATACGATATGTGACCGATAAATTTTGAACTATGAGGACATTTTTTTTTTATGAATTATGTTTTTGTATGATTTGGTGCTGCCACCAGTGTGGTATATATAGTAACTAACTGTTGTATAATAATGTCATTATTCTATTAGTAACATAATGACCTCGTTCTACATAAGTAATATTAATATTATGATATGCTTGTAGAAAAAATATGGATTTAATATTAATAAAATCAATCTGTTAATCAAAATTATGAGTATTTTATTTTAATTAAACAAAAAAAATCTTTTTCTAATTTTCAGTTTGCCACTTTTATTTCAAGATTTTTTTTCAGCGCACACCAATAGTGCAGTGGTTCTTTGGTATTTGTAAGTGTAAAAATATATAAAAAAAAACTTTTTTAAAAACCACGCTTATATTTAAATGCACTAAAAAGAGAAAAATAAATTTTTTCCTGGTTATCCAAAATTTTTAGAAAAACTAAAAGCGTGGAGCGCCAATGATGATTAAGCGCTCCACGCTTTTATTTCTTTCTAAAAATTTTGGATAACCAAGAAAAAATTTATTTTCCTCTTTTTAGTGCATTTAAATATAAGCGTGGTTTTTAAAAAAGTTTTTTTATATATTTTATTTTCTGCTTTTTAGTCTTATTATCTGTCATTTACAATATTCAATTGTTAATTGAACAAAAAAATAGTTCATGTGACAGATGTCATTAGTTGTATTAAAAAAGTAAATATAAGCGTGTCATATCTTCTAATCGGTTTTTCTTTTTATATAATATTGTGTTGTCTCCTGGAATGAAACTACATGCAAAATTTCAGTGAGATCAAATGATAGGAATTGGTCTAAAAATTGGTTACAAAATTTGACCGTGACTGACCGTGACAACAACAGAGTGAGTTAATATAAGCGTGGTAAAAAGGGTTCTCGAGATGAAAAAGTTTCAGAAACACTGAAATATGACTCCTTTTATCATCCAAACAAATTTAACAAAACACACCTCTTTTCCACATTACATTTTCGCATCAGCATTTTGCTCCTACATCGTCTCTCTCTCTCTCATTTCATCCTATCCTTGAGACCAATTAACCGAAAATGCCGAAAACAAAAGCATACAACTCACCTGGGTGTCCTTCCAGCCGACGAGGGGCGGAAAACAGATGACGAACGATATAATACTGGGATAGGTAATAGGCCTTGTGACCGCAACGTACCGGTCCAATGAGATGGCGCACAGGTTTAAAATGGATGCCGTGCACATCCAGACGTCAAGAGCCAGCCACATGCTGCACCACAGATCGCCGAATATCCACACCTGGAACGAATGGAGAGATAAATATTAAGTGCGATTAATGTGATAGAGTCTACGCCACGAGAATATGGCATCGCGTAATAATTCTACATTCATATGATACTGTCCAGCAAATTGAGAAATTGTTGTAAATCAATTCGAATGATTCGGCCTTTTTAAACAAATAACTAATGAACATTTAGTTAAAAAAATATTGAAGATATCGTCCGATGTGTGAATAGATTAGTATGATTAAAAGTTTTTTGTGATAGATAGCGCAAATGTTTCCATGTAATAAAGATAAAATAACATGTGTAAGAGATATTATAAATGTGAATAAAGCAAAAATTGCTTGCCGGGATAAAAATAATTGCGGAAACAAATTTTTGCTTAAATACAAAAAAAATTATATTAAATTAATGATTCTGGAAATTTTATTGTCACATCTCGAATGTTAGTAAAAAATCAAATAACTAATTTTCAAGCTTTTACGGCCAGTATCCATTGTATTTATAAAATTTTCTGAAATGGTATGCCGTGGTCAATCTATCCTCGTCACAGACGTTTCACCATACATCGTAAATGGCACTCAAAATGCCATCTACGTTGTATGGCAAAATGTCTGCGACAAGTATAGGATCAACCACAGCATACCAGGCTAGAAAATTCAAAAAATCAAACTAATTTTTAATTTAGTAAAATAAAATTTTAACATTTGTAATATTTTTTAATTTAATTCAACCGCCCAACAATAAATGTCATTTTCGACATGTGTAATATTATTGTTACTATAATTTAAAATTTATTCTTGCTTACTTGAATAAAATATAAAAAACGTAAACGTTTTAAAGTAAATTTAAAATTATTTTGAGCTGACTACAACAAATTTTATATTACATTTTTATTGCATAACTCTTACTTGAAGTTCCAAAATTAAATTCTATTCTTGTGTGTTTCACTAGAAAATCCTTTTATACTAAGAGGATGAAAAATCTGCTATGACTGAAAAACGGAATAGTAGCATTATATTTTTGTCAAATACAAAAATTATAAATAATAAGTAATAAACGAAATTTTTATTTTATTCAATGCCAACGTTTCGGCAATCACTATTATCTTCTTCAGGACTCTACAATAGATACAAATATCTGTACATAAAAATACATTCATATACCGGGTGTAGAAATGAAATGTGAACCATAGGGATTTCAATGTTATTTTTTAAATACGGCTGTATCTCTTTCCCTATTGACTTTAGAGCAAATATTTAAATACAAAACTTGTTCAAAATGTGAAAATGCATGGTATAAAGTCATTTTTTTTTACATAAATATTAATATTTTACAATATACAGGGTTAACCACTAAAAAATGAGCTATAACATTGGGAAACGGGAATGGTATCGAAAAATGCGGAATAATGAGTTCTATAATTCGGTGTAAAAATCATTGTTCTACGATACTTCGTTTAGGAGAAAAAAATTAAAAACTGATTTTTGAAAAATTTCGTAAGGGGGTACCCTTGTGTTTTGTTTAAAAAAAAAAAAGGATTTTGGATATTTTAACACTGGCTTTCGTTGTCTACTCTTTTATCCTACTCTTCGTACCTGACACTTTTTTTTCCTGTTCTTCTTTAATTTTTTATTCACGTTTTTCTGATTTTTCAAAAAGTTGATAAGGGGGGACTATTGGCATTTTTTTCAGAATAAGACTTTTTTACAAAATTTAGTCCAAAAATTTTATAGAACTCATTATTCCGCATTTTTCGATACCATTCCCGTTTCCCAATGTTATAGCTCATTTTTAGTGGTTAACCCTGTATATCGTAAAATATTAATATTTATATAAGAAAATTGACTTTATACCATGCATTTTTATATTTTGAACAAGTTTTGTATTTAAATATTTGCTCTAAAGTCAATAGGGAAAGAGATACAGCCGTATTTAAAAAATAACATTGAAATCCCTATGGTTCACATTTCATTTCTACACCCGGTATACATATATAATAATATACAGAACAACTGAATAAAAACAAACTTACAGCCGAATATAATTAGCTGAACTTACATGTGTGGAATATAATTTTACTTGTGTTTTAATATTATGTAACACAATATATTTATATTACTTGTTCAGAATTCTATTTTAAAAATTAAATAACTAAATAAACTTGCTTATTTTTAAGAAAATGGTTATTTATACATACGGTATGTATACGCAATTGGCTATTTATATATACAGTATTTTTACGTAATTGACTATTTAGGGTAGGTTAGGTTAGTAGGTTGGTTTAGGTTTTTTTTTTGTATGTATAAATAGCCAATTGCGTATACATACCGTATGTTTAAATAGCCTCATCCTATTTTTAAATGCAAAAATAAAAATGATACTCAAGAATATTTTATTAAAAAGTTTTGAAAAAAAAAATAAATTTTAAAATATACTTTTAAAATTACTTCGTAATTTTCTAGAGTTTCCTCGTTTTAAAATTTTCATTTGGCTAACTAATAAAAGGAAATGAAGATAAGTAACAAGGTAAATTAAAGCAAATTATTTTCCATTAAAATTTTCTTCTAGATGTAGACGGAATTAAAATCAAAATTACTTTAATCAATATGAATTGATATTAATTAAAAAAATTATAAAAAATAAAAAATAAAAAAATACATCAAAAATGTTACATTTTTTATAATTTTATTTGCCTTCAATTTTAAATTCATAAAAATAAAAGGAAATATATTTATGTTTCAGAAAAAGTTTATATATAACAAGATATTAGTTGACGTTAATATGAAAAAAATAAAAACAAAGTGGTTGCCATAGCAGCGAAAACAAAAAAGTTTCAGCAAAACAATAATGTTAAAATATGTAGTAAAATTACCCAAAACACTTTTATTTAAATAATTTTCTTGTAAAACAGTAAATAAAAAAGTTATAACGATTATTCGTTACTTTATTTACATCTTGTATAATATTTATCTTAGATGTGTAGATACATTACATAAATTATTAATTTAAAGATTAATAATTTTAAATAAATATTATTCTTGCTGAAGTCAAACTCTTGTAATAAAATTAAAACTTTTTTGTAAAATATCAACCATAGTATAAATATTTTAAGAAACAAAAACACAAATAAACTGAAGTAATATTTATTTAAATATAACAAATATACTTTTCGTTAAAATTTTGATGAAATGTTAATATGTATAAGATATCTGACATCAAACAAATTGGAATTTAATGAATAACAACATAATTAATTATATTTTCTACTTCGTTTCACAAATAAGACAAAAATAGACGTAAGCCTTTTACATATAAATAATCTAATATATTATAATAAATCTTTTTATCAAAGTATGTTTTATATAAATGAAGAGTTAGATAAAATAATTACTTCAGCATGCAGTAGTATAATAAAATATAATAATTTCTGTTAAACTTTTAGTTTAACCGATTTTTTTTATTTTATTAACTTTTCGCCACAGTAAAATCATATTTTAATTTATTATACAGTGGTATGGTCAGATTATCATTATCACTGAGTACGTTTACAAGAACATATAATAAATATTCTTTTAAATTTTTACGCAAGTTGCGATGAACTCAACGTCCGCCTTTATCAGGAAATATGATATTTGTAACTTTTTTCTTGATAAAGACGGACGTTAAGTTTGTCGAAACGTCGATTATTAACAAATATTAATACAGAACTATAACCTAAAGCCGTTTTATTTTAATATAATGAGTTTTAAAAGATTTTTACTATGTTAATGTTTTTATTGTTAAATAAAATTAAAATAAATAATTATTAAACTATTATTTCATGTTTCAATATGTTTATCATTAGGTGTGTCATATATAAAACAGTGCATTATGCATAAATAGCAAAATTAAAATTTGTGTAAAAAAAAATATTTTCATAATAATGATATATTTACTAACATTTTCTTCATATGAGAATCTAACTGAAAATTTTCAGAATTTATATATCACTCAAACATTTTACGTAGTACCTATATAGGTGAACGTTTCACCGCTAGATATAACAAATAAATGTAATATAACAAACAGTCTGCGTAAAATTTGATTTACATAAACAAACTATGTAATTTTTACATAGACGGTGTATGTAATATTACATGAATTTTTTCAGTATACATCTAATTCTTTCGAAAATATAAATTTCGGCCACTTTTAGCTAGCACCTCGTAGTCACTCGGCTGTCAATTGTTAATAAATATTTTTTTTCATGTGTTATTTACCAAAAATATGTTATTTATAATAATTTAAAAATAAAACTGTCTGCATTTCAGTTAAATATACTAAAAAGTCGATAAAAATATCAATGAAACAAAAATAGAATAGAATTAATTGTGACATTTCCAATAACAATGTATATGCAATAAATGTTAAAATAAAATTACATTCGTAGTTTTTAATTGTATCATGAATGCAAAATTTTTATCAGTTTATTTACTATAAACAAACTAATATTTGTTTTGTTGGTTATAGCTATTTTACCCTCGAATTTCAGACAAAATAAACATTTTTTACCAGTAATTTTAATCGGTTATTTCAAATTTGTGTATTGACGATAAAATAATAAACGAAAATTCAATCTTTTAGGTATACAAACATATAAATAAAATTTTGATTTCAATTACAAAATTTATATTTAACTAAAAATTAGCTTTCATGAAAATATTGTAAAAAAACACATTTTTTTTTCGAAAAATTTAATAATTATTTACATTATTTAAATTCTAAAATAAATACGAGAAAAATAAATAATTTAAATATATTATAAAGTTACAATATTTGAAAAACCTTATTTATAATGAATTAAACTTAAGAATGTTTCTAATTTTTAAAATACAAATACTAAAAATATATTTCTTGAAACATGAGTATATTTATATATTATTAAATATATGTACATTTACATTCTATTTTGCAATTTTCTATAGAAAAAAATTATCATGTACTGATATAAATAAAATTTATATAAAAAAATTTGCTGTGGCCACCACAGAACCGACCGTGATCGTATTAAATAAATTAATGGAATATAAAAATTTGTATAACAACTAAAGTAGTCATGGTAACTAAAAACAAAACTGTCTTAATATAAATCTGCCATCCTTTTACAAAATTATATCTAAAAAATTATTTAGTCGTATCGAAAATGTCCCAAATTAAAGTTGTTAGTTATAACTTGTTTAGGCACTTTGTTACTTTTTTTTTTTAAATATATGTATGTTGCGAAAACAAATTACCACTTCCGGTTAGCAGGTCTTTAACAAAAGTTGATCAAATTGAGATATTCACCTCTAAAGCTTAAATATGAAATTTTATAACAATCTATTCAGCCGAATTTGCTCTACAAACGGACATCACGCTAAAAACAATTGATTCATGTTACTATAAGTCTAATTCATGCTTATCTGCAAAAATCTCAATATGTAAAATTTGATATAATAACAAAACCTTCCTTATCATATGCGATATGACGGTTAGTAAAAAAGTTAACACAAATTTAACAAAAATGTTCAAGCGCCTTAATTATTGACAAAAATATTGCATTTTATCTACATTTATAACACATTTCATATACATTTTCAATTATTATAACCTAATAAATAATTATATGATACACTCGCCAAAACATTTTCCTTATACTGCAGATGCTAAAGCATCTAATCGATTTCAAAATACATAAATTATTCATTATTACTGAATATTAAATTTCATATGTTGAGGCAATATTTACAATTTTAAAGTTCAATCGATTTTTATAAATATCTTACTGAATACATTATCAATAATTAATGGTTTTAATGTAAATTAAACATTATAAACGAGGAAAATAATTCATTCATTCGATTTCATAGCGTTTGTATTTTTCTTAAAATTACATTATACGCAAAAACTTTTCAGGTAAATAATTATTTTCCATTAAGCAATTTTACCAAAAAAGGTTTCACCTTTGTAATATAAAAACAAATGTCAAATGTCAAATTTTCACTTTGATATTTGTACTGTAAAATAAGATCAAAACATAAATACTAACTTTCAATTTTAAAATGTACAAAAAATGAACTATTATACTTATAAACTTAAATTTACTCACAATGTTAGATTTTTAGAATTTTTTATTCTATAATTTATGGTAAAATACTTTTAAAATTTAAGTGTCTGTTAAATATTGAAAAATTTCAATGTTTTTTAATTTAAATACAAATATAACAAAAATTAATAATTTTGTGCAGTAACGTTTAATTTCAAAACTAACTTATTTTATTATTCTAATAGTATTAAATATATTTTTCATCCTATTAATATCTTTGTTTTTAATTCCATTATTATTTAAAGTCAAACGTGTTAATAAAATAAAATCTTCAATCTTCGAACAAAAAGTCGACAAAACAGTGAGTTCAAATAAGTGAAAAACGTGGCGTAATACAAAATATCCATCGTCAAAATGGACGTTCGCGAAATGACGGTAACGCAATGTTATTTCTTTCGCGAGTTATTCGAATTTCTGTAATATTTGAATGACATTTTTGCCAATAACTACATTCCAATTATTAGCTAATTATTTTTGTTTTTATATGATAATTAAAAATTAATAACTTATATGTCACGATAGAATAAAATATAATATTTTATATTTATTCATTATAAATTGCGAAAACATAAAATATAAAATAAACTGGTAGAATTATAAAACTTGAAATTTTCAAACCTGTCTCTTGTTATTAATATCAATATATATTAAAATATAAGCAGAACTTACTCCTAAAGCCTTTTTATTTTAATACAATGATTTCTGAAAGATTTTTTACTATGTTATTAAATTACATCTTACATACGAATTAAAATCAAATATTATCTTCGAAAAAGAAAACAGATATCTCGAATTTTGTACAATCTTAGGACTGTAAAACTATATAATTTAATTTTATATAATTATTACAGAGTTCTGCTTATATTTTATTATCATATGAAAGTAAACTTTTAAAAAGAGCAATAAAAAGAGTAATACATACTTTCTTTGAAATTTTGCTATGACTTTAATAGAATTTTAACAAATTTATTGACCAAAATTATAACCTGTGGCCACAATCTAAATCTACGAAGATAAATCAAGTTGAAGTCTCATTTAAACTAAAGATCTTTACATTTAAATGTATTGAGCGGAATAGCGCAGTACTAATCTAATTGAATATAGATAGAAAAAACATCTCACCTGAAATATCTCCCAAGTGGCGGAAAAAGGTATAGTACAGCAACACCAACCAGTAGATCAGCAACGGCCAGCGATACGATAAACAAATTGGTGACCGAGCGTAGTTTCGAGCTGCAGAATACACAGCCGCAATCAGCAGACAATTGAAAGAAAGTTACTAGGTTTTTAAGAAAGTTACTAGGTTTTTGGGGTTTTTTTGGAAGGTTACTAGGATTTTAAGAAAGTTACTAGGTTTTTGGGGTTTTTTGGAAGGTTACTAGGATTTTAAGAAAGGTACTAGGTTTTTTGGAAGGTTACTAAGTATTTGGGGTTTTTTGGAAGGTTACTAGGATTTTAAGAAAGTTACTAGGTTTTTAAGAAAGTTACTAGGTTTTTGGGGTTTTTTGGAAGGTTATTAGGATTTTAAGAAAGTTACTAGGTTTTTGGGGTTTTTTGGAAGGTTACTAGGATTTTAAGAAAGTTACTAGGTTTTTAAGAAATTTACTAGGTTTTTAAGAAAGTTACTAGGTTTTTTTAAAGGTTACTAAATTTTTAAGAAAGTTACTAGGTTCTTGGGGTTTTTTGGAAGGTTACTAGGATTTTAAGAAAGTTACTAGGTTTTTGGGGTTTTTTGGAAGGTTACTAGGTTACTAGGTTACGCACCGACGGCGGCGACGACGAGGTCGCCGAATCATCCGAATCTGCAAAAGCAAGATTCATTCAGTAGGAGAATCATCAGGCTAAATGACGAAATATTTTATAAGAAGATGCTGATGCCACTTAGTAGTGTTTTGGTAATAAATATATTGTTCAATAATACCTTTATAATATATGTGCGATTCTGTTAAATTATACTGTTTCTAACTCACAACCGTGATTTATAAACAAGATATGTAAACTATAAAAACATTGGTTAATGTATATATTTTTTGTAAAATTGTAAGTTAAATTTTGTATTTTTAAATATTTTATAGCATTACCAGATATAGTAAAATTATTGACTATTATCATTATTTTTAAAAATGCATAATTTAATTATAATTTACAAAATATTCTGTCTTTAAATTGGAAATATAAATTCAATTTTCTAATATAAATGTGTACAGAAACCAATTTGGGTAACAAAGTTTAAAATACATAAATTTCGCTTATAAAAGTATATAAAAATAATTTCATATTTCAATTTCGTTCCCATATTATATTTTTTCAGTTAAAGTTACCGGTTTTTAAAGATTTTAAAATGTCGGTTAAAATTAACGTTCGCAAAATATTTATAAAAATATCGGTCAATTGCGGTTTAATTAACCGGTTTTTTACCGATCTCATGCTCTGGTCTCGCAGTTTTCAATCAACCACAACTCTTTAAAACTTTAAATTATTTTTCTCTATCGTAGAAAAAGATAGATGTTATTATATCTTTGTTGTAACTCACTCAGGTTGATTCACAGTGCTCACCTAAGGCTCGTGTAGTAAAAGTCATTTTTGTATGTTATAACAATCATTACATGTTTGTTCAACAATGTATTATTTATAAACACGATTGGTCTACAATAAAACCCTAGAACACTAAATACTTTGCCTTTTATGGAATATTTATTTTCAATAATAAATTAATATTTAACAATCATGTTTATATTACAAGTATCAAATTCCATAATAATTTTAAACAGTTTAATAAATAAATATCTATAAAAACCTGCGTCTGTGATATCTGTATAAAATCAGAATCTCTATCATCTTTATTCATAAAAATATCTACAGATAAACCCGATGATTTATTTAAAAATATAGCAATGAAATAAAATAAAAGTGAAAACTTAATTTTTTATTTTTTATTTCATTTCATATGTTCTATTATGTTCTATAGATTTAATGTGTTATTGTTAATACTAAAAAAATCTATTTTAATTAATAACAGTTTTAAGACACTATGTTAAAAACTGAGTTTGTTGAATTAACCAGTGTGTTTGGTAAAATCGTCGTTACTACTATTAATTAATTTTAAAAATTATTGTAAAACTCAAAGAGCACATGATACTCTTAAATGAATTATATGACAATTAAATTAACTGATTCAGTACATTGTTTATTTATGTAAAAGTTTTTTTAACTATAAATTTCAATTCTGACAGTGACAATGCTACTACTTAATAATTGAAAAAAAAAATGTTAACATAATATGGCTTAATTAATATCTTTTATAAATGTTTGTTACCAAAGATGTTTAAAGCAGATGATTATATTATGTATTTTTAATAATAAATTATTTTTTTCCCAGTTTGAAACATCTGATTGGTACCTAAATGTCAGATTAACTTTTTTAATTATATCTTTTCTGACACAAAAAACATTTTTGAATAATTAAGCAATGTACTCTTTTACGTTTATTTTAGTTATAAACTATTTCAGAATTTTGCATGTAATTCAAAAATTTACCTAAATATGAATTAACATTTCTTTGATAAAGTTTATATTGTTTGTATTAGTAATATTTAAAAATAATTTATTTAAGTATTTTTAATTTTTACAAATGTTTGTTTAGTATTATTTTAATTTATGTTATCCATAATATAAAAAATAAAGGATATAAACTGAAGATTTTAAAATTTGAATAATAATAGATTGTGGCAACATATAGGCTATAGAAAAATGAATAACGCTGGTTAAATTTACTTTAGAAGTAAATGTATTTACTCTGTAGATTTTCGTATTAAAAAGGGGTTATAAATTTAATCTAATGGTATTAAAAAATAATTATTATTATTAATAATAGTAATCTGGTAGTTAATTGTTGAAATAATGTATGTTTTAAAGATTATTTAGTACGAGAATAAAATTAACAAGTGAAATAGATTTATTTATTAGGTATATTATCATTTTTGTTAAACATCAATATTGTATAATGTCATATGTTGATAATGTTAAGTAAAAATTTTACCAATTCCTTTTATGACTTATTCAAATAATAGAAATATAATTCTCGTCAAATATTATCGATATAAATAATAGGTTTAAGTGGCAGTAGCAATGCATTCTCATATACTGAATGAACCTTAAGACAATTGTAGCAAAGGCAATCCTTCGTGTACCAGGTCGAATTCAAGCAATGTCGACCACTGCAAATGATGACTATTTAATCAGAATTGTCGCACACACTCACTTTCATTCAACAAGCACTGCACAGAACAAAGTTTCCGGGGTTCGCGCGAATAAACCGTTACGTTCAACCTGTAAGCCGAGAGGGGGCGTCGATAGATAGCAGCGTCGTCGTCGACCGCACGAGCAACACTGACACGACGCCGCGACGCGCAACGCACCGAAAACGATAGCAGCGACGCCGCACATTTCCCACTGCCGTGTTGGTGTTGGTGTGTGTTTGTGTGTAGGTGTGTGGGTCCGTTTTTTGGCGGGGGTGCCAATAGTACTGGGGAAGGTTCATTCATTCACAATGAAATGTATTGGCTGATATTACTAAATTTCAATTATTATCGATAATTTTTGCAATATTTTAAATTAATGTTTTTTATTCTACATCAATTTCTGTAATTCCTAAACACAATATCAAGCTATATTCTCGAAAAACTAATCATTTTTTTTTTTTTTAAATTTACTTTAGCCTCCAGCGATAAATAACGTAATAATTAATTAATTCAATAAAGTTATAAGAACGATTAAACTGTATATTCTAATACAATAACGTAACAATATTTTAATAACTTAATATAACGTTATAATTAACCGATAACGTTCCGTAAAAAATATTTTGTAACGTTATTCTCTATAAGTTCTCTTTTGAGAAAAAGATATATTTTGTTTATATTTCAAACATGAAATATTACATTTTAGAAATGTTACAGTAAAACATCATACAGGGTGTAACAGAATAACTATTCCTAATTTTCAGAAATGATAGAGTGCACTTAGACAAACATTCTTTATTAGTGTCCGGAAATTTCTCGGTGTCAAGATACACAAGATATCGTTAAACACAATCTTAATTATTACAACATCAAAGAGTAGTTAAGTTAAGGAATATTTTGTTAGAAATAATGGTGCTTCAAACTTTATAAAAATTGTTTGAAGTTACGACCACCATTTTCGATACACAAGTTGTAACGATGTACAATCGACTGCCTAAAAAAAAAATTAAAAAAAAAATTCCGGACACTAGTTTATCAATAAAAAATGTTTCTCTAAGTGCACTCTATCATTTCTGAAAATTAGGAATAGTTATTCTGTTACACCCTGTATATTTTTATTCTTTTATGGCCCTCTAGTTCATTATAATTTTTTTTCTTTCATATCTTTATGTCGATATTAGTCATTATTTTCTAATTCTTATATTATTTCCAATATTATCCAATATTTTCTTATTTTAATTATGTGCAAAATACCTACATGAGTTTTTTGATAAATAATGTTTTTTATTATCATGCGATAAGCATTTGGGGATAATAAATTTAAAATCTCAATATTTTTGAGTGTTATTATATTAAATTTCACAAGACAATACGAACATTTATTTGTTTAAATGTCCTATATTACATTATATTATACTTGCTTATCGCATTATTGTGTAGATGGCGTTGGTGGTATTTATTTATTACTCGCCGTTAGTTGTTCAAAGTACTTGCCATATAAGGCAGCCAGAACTAACACCGGTATCAGTCGCCTTTCAGCGACTGATCAGAGCACCGTACTGATGAGGTCCTAAAGACCGAAACACGTGTCTACGGTTAAAACTGGCCAGTCATTGATGCATAGCCTTACAGCCGATTCTATGACTGATTATCATTGTGAAATATTTGGGGATAATAAATTTAAAATCTCAATATTTTTGAGTGTTATTATATTAAATTTCACAAGACAATACGAACATTTATTTGTTTAAATGTCCTATATTACATTATATTAATATTCTTGTTACAGTTGTAATATTTTTATTTAAAAAATATTAAGTATATTTTAGTAATAATTTCTAAATCAACAATTATTTACATGTAAAAAACGAATAGGTATGTTTTAAACTAAATTGTACTCGTAATTAAATTTGTCTGCCTATAAGTTTATTAGTCATAAAAGTCTAAAACTCTAATTCGCTCGCTACTGTCGGACGTTTACAAATTTTTCTATTAATTAAAAAGAATTTTTAGATGAAACTAAATTCGGCGAGATAGGTAAATAAACTAGATAATCAGGTAGCTGTGTTATTACATTAGTTCCATGAATTGTGTTTCCAATTTCTCGTTTGAAAGTATTTAATTACAAAGAAATGGATTAGTATAATTAAATGTATATACAGAGTTGTTTTTTTCAGGAAAACTGTAATTGATACAGAATAGAAAATTATTGCAACCTATAACCCATTATTCATTTACCGTATTTACAGTATTAATAAGTAGCGGTAATTTTCTAACATTTACAATAATGGTTATCATAGATATATAAACATAACGTTACATTAAATGCAATAACTTTATAATACATATTTTTAGCATGTACTCTATTGCATATATATATATAATATGATGAGGGTAGCTAAGAAACTAAAGTATTTTTTTAATAGGTTAAACTATTATTTTTTATAATATTCATAATTATATTTATTATATTTATAATTTCTATCACACACATTTTTAATGCATACAAAGCAAAAATACAAAAACAAATTAGACAAAACTTGCCAATTTATATAAAAAATACAACAATAATGCCGCTTTGATAGAAAATATAATCGAATATTTCCAACTTAAACAGTATTGAAAATACAGACGTCATCAATCTCCCCCCTCTTTTAGATTAGGTAAACCCAATAAACTGTGTTATGACGTAACCTGTCTTGTATTAAGTCACCTTGCTTCTAACTTAGTTCCACAAAATTCCTCCAAAAACTACTAGAGAAACACCACGTTCTCCCATTGTGAATAAACCCTCTGCATTTGCCCAAAAACGTACGCTGCTAACTAGATTACTGTCGGAAATATTTCGCGTTTCTACCTTCGTATGCTATTTCCGAAATATATCTATAATATGCCACGTACAACAACCTCACTACCTCTACCGCGATAATGTGATAACTGTTGTTGAAATGTTTGCCGTTTACTAACCTGAAATTTTCTACTTAATATATTTCAATTTTTTAGACATAAAATAATAAATTTTAGAAAATACTTATATGTTACCTATTATGTTTCCATTTTCAAACACGGCATTTTTGTTCATACAAACTAGTCTAACTATTAAGTATCCGGTAAGAATCAATTTTATTGAAAGTTACATTTGTATGAAATGCATTTAAACTTTTACAAAGTATACATTAATTCTGCTTCCATTACACGAAATCAAATAAAAATTCTTTCAACATGAATCAGTTGTTGAAATAGAACCTTTTGTTTACTGAGGGTCAAGTATGTCAAACTGCAAACTCTTGCTCGAGTTGTACGTATGTAAGTTGCAATAGTGCAATCGATAATAAAGTAATGTTAGAACCATGTGTACAATCTTGGAACGATATCCATTTATTTTCAGATCAAAATCAATAAAAGCCCATTAGAAACTTTTCATAGACGTATATTTTTCTTTCTTCACAAGTGACAATAGCTTTGGTTGACTTTGATTTTCCTAATCTATAGATCTTAGATTAACGATGCAATGAAAAATACCACCTGGTCACATTAACCATTTTAACGTCTATCATTTTTAAATCTTTTTTTACTACTTTGACTGCAAGGAAAAGTAGTAAAGCGTTTGGTACGGTGTCTGTAACATTTTCAAAAAAAAAAAAAAATTGTATAGAAATCCTTCATATAGCCTCTAGATGACGAATCTGAACTTAGTTTATGAGGGTGTATGTGTGTGCGTCGTCAGCTCGCTCGGTCGTAAGTCAAAATTTTGTGATCGCAACTCCTCCTAGACGGTTCAACCGATTTTAATGAAATTTTCAGGATAAATTTGTCTAGTGCCCAAAATGGTCAAGTGGTTTTAGTTTTTTCCAGTGATGCCAACTTTCCGAGAAAAAAATTACTAAAGTTTTTAAAAATTCATATTGGCTACGTTATTTATCCGATTTTGATCAAATTTACAGAATAGATTTCCCTAATGCTCCCATTAGTTATATAATTTTATTAATATCCAGTGTTGCCAACTTCCCGAGAAAAAAATTACTAAAGTTTTAAAATTTTTATTATGGCCATGTTATTCAACCGATTTTACTCAAATTTTCACAAAAGATTCTCCTAGTATTCATATAATTTATGTAATTTTAACAAAATACAGTGTTGCCAACTTTCCGAGAAAAAAATTAGTAAAATTTTTAAAAATTTATTTTCACCATTTTATTTAACCGATTTTAATCAAATATTTATAAAAGTTTTTTCTAGTGCCTAAATAAATTATGCAATTTTAACAAAATACAGTGTTGCCAACTTATCGAGAAAAAAAATCACAAAATTTAAAAAAAATTCATTGTGGCTACATTATTTATTCGATTTTGATCAAATTTTCAGAAAAGTATCTCCTATTGCCCACATAAATTATAATATTATTAAAATACAGTGTTGCCAACTTTCCGAAAAATGTCAAAGTAGTCTATATATGGGTTTACCCATATACTTCTAATCTTGTTTAGATACGTTTTATGTCGGGTTATAAAATACATTAATTTATTATTCCCACAAAGTTTAAAATAATTTGTAGGTAAATATTTGATAATATACACAAATGTAAGTAAGAATCATACATTTCTACTAATATATGTATAGTTAATTTCATGTAAAGTAAAAATTTCAATCATTTCTTTATATGAACTAAGAAAAGACAAGTACGAACAACTTTCAACAAAATATTAACCATTAAAGAGATTCCAAACCAAACTATAACTAACCCCGAAGTTAAGCGTCCAGTTTCAATACGGCGTTATTGTTCGCAAATGAAAATTTCGAATTTACTCCTGGCGCTCATCAGACACAGCGGGGGGGCAGCAAATTACAAAAACGGTGATGCCTCTGATCGGGGGTTGGGCGACGCTGTCATTAATCAGAAAATAAAACAGAAGTAAATTCAATTAATGAAATAAAACACTGTGACCCGCATCCGTGGCCTCTTGTTTTAAATCCGAGAAGGTTTCTTGCGATATTTAACTAAGTCTCGCGCGCAAAGCAAATAGATTCTTCATTTTTGAAGAACGATTTCAAAGCGCCGCGCTCAATTTGACTTTGTTGCAGAATTTACAGTATTTTGGTTTTAAATGTAATTCAATTGCAGTTCACAAAACAAATCTCTGCGCACAGTACCGGACTGAGATCTTATTTTTTACTGGGCATTTTTTATCTATACCAGCCTAAAATATTATTCATTTTTATTTAGCTATATTTTGTGCGAGCAATTTCTGTTATAATATTGTCACAAATAATATAAAGAAATTAAATTATACACAATCACGACATGTAACCAAAAGTTTAAGACGCAAAAGTTTTTAAATAAATAGAATTGATTCTGTTTGTTGATAAAATTTATATAAACGTTTAAGTTTTTTCCTTGAGGAATATAGCGATTCATGGAACATCCACATGTAATCTAAATCTGTTAACTACACAAATTTCAAAGTTGTGATGACATGAGACGCTGTCTGCAAAAATTACAAAACCATCAAAAAGGTTAATGATTTTTGCTCCAGCTTGTATATACTACATTTTGACTGACATTTTTATATACTATTACTGGTACACTGGTAGTAATAGTAACAGTAATAGTATTTGTCTGAAAAATACCAAAAACACTTAATGTTAGTTTGTTAATAAAATATTAAACAATAATTCGTTATTCGAACAATAACAATTTATCAAATTAATTTATTTAATTATTTTGTAAATTATGCGGTAGTATAGCAACTAAATTACTTGCGAAATTAGCAATTCAATAAACAATAGAAATTTGTTAACAAAATTTTGTTTATTTAATAATATGTTACAGATATAATTAAATAGGAAATATAAATTATATATTACATGTAGGTATATATTTATGTGCAAATAATATATATATTGAAATATTACTTACACAAAAATATTTATTTTGTTTAGGTAAAAATTAAAAATTAAGCAAAGTAATATTAAATTTTTTAAATTTATGATAACAAAAATACAATACATTTGTAAATTAATCATTAAAATATATGTGTAGAAAGAATTGAAAATGTAGAAATAAATTTTTAATATCAACCCGACAGAACTTCCAACGTTGTCAAAATTGAATAAAATAATATGAAAATTTACATGCATAAAATATAATATGACTTCAACCTTGACTTTTAAAATTCTTCTCAAATATAAGTAAAAATAATTTAAATATTTATTACAAATTAAAAAGAATTGTGTGTGTCAATTTACTTTCAATTTCGATAAAGAATTCAAGGTTTATTGATTTTTATCAATAGCCCCAGAGTTTTTCATTCAATTTTTAATTGTGTTGGTAATAGAAATTTTTTTTCTCACATCAATAATTATCAGTGCTTTTTTTAAAATAAAGCCATCAAATGATAAAAATCACCAATTAATTTTTAGATAATTTATTGTTTTTATATTTGTCTTAATAGATAAAGAAAAATACTATTATTATATACTTATTATTTTATAAAAAATAAATAAACTAATACTTATTAAATTTCAAAATATACAAATAATATATATTTTATATAATGCATATGTTTTAACATTGTAAAATTGAAACAATATGACAAATTTATGTAATAAATAAATTATATTATTTATCATAATTTTGAACAGAATATTATTAAAAAAAAAACATTTATTTGATGAATAAATTTATTAGTCACTTTATTCGAGTTGGATATCTTGGCCTAAGTTAATTAAATGAAAAACTTAAAATTTCAGATATAAAACATGAAACCGTATTGTCTTTCTGACCGAAAATATTTAATCTGAAAATTTCTGACATTAACGAAACATTATAAAACCTGTCGCAGACAGAGATATATTACTATAAAAATTGTAAGTTAATATTTTTTTTAATTTTTAAAATACATTAAATTTATATATACTTATATATATATATATATATATATATATATATATATATATATATATATAAATTTGTCCTTTTAGAAATATTTTAAATAAAATTAATTTACCTACTATGTTTTCAGTAATTATATATTTTACAAAAATTTGTTAGTAAGTATAATAAATCTGACAAATTATATTATATATATATATATATATTAAAGTTCATAAAATATTATTTTAATTTTATGTATAGTTTATTATACAGTTAAGATTTTTTTTAAATATTTAAAAGATTAATAATACATTTTATACTAGAAAGTATATGTGTAAAATTAAATTATAAATATTTTTTTATAATATCGTCATCATATTTGGTACGACAGATCTAGAAAGCTTTCGTAATAATTTCTATTTAATAAAATTATATATTAATTAATAACAATAATAATAATAATAATAAGTTAACGATCAAATAATATTTGAGTAACATATATATATGAATATGCATTTACCTTTACATTTTGCTTGTTAAGCAAACAAAGTAATGTATTTACTTAATGCTAACATTATACGGTAGCATTAAACTAAGTAAATAAATTATTGTAAGAAGATTCTCAGTAAATACTTGACTTTGGTAGCGTTTCCAACTACACATATTTACTAATATTAATAATAAATTAATGTTCATTACTAGTAGATAAAATCAAAGCTTGACAAGTATTATTGCACCTTCATACTAATGTTATTGTACTGGATTTAGTTTTAAAATAAATACGGTATCATCTACTTTAAAGTTTACAAATCGATTTCGTTCATAATTTAGTAGTACTAGTAAAACTTCTTCTTCTTCTTAAATTGTTGAACTGGTCGTGCGGAATACATATATAAATTATAGTGCTTGATAAACTACATAAATTGTTTGTTCAATTTGATTTTTGATTTTAAGAAAGTTACTAGGTTTTTAAGAAAGTTACTAGGTTTTTTGGAAGGTTACTAAATTTTTAAGAAAGTTAAGAGGTTTTTGGGGTTTTTTGGAAGGTTACTAGGATTTTAAGAAAGTTACTAGGTTTTTAAGAAAGTTACTAGGTTTTTGGGGTTTTTTGGAAGGTTACTAGGATTTTCAGTAAGTTACTAGGTTTTTAAGAAAGTTACTAGGTTTTTGGGGTTTTTTGGAAGGTTACTAGGATTTTCAGAAAGTTACTAGGTTTTTAAGAAAGTTACTAGGTTTTTGGGGTTTTTTGGAAGGTTACTAGGATTTTAAGAAAGTTACTAGGTTTTTAAGAAAGTTACTAGGTTTTTGGGGTTTTTTGGAAGGTTACTAGGATTTTAAGAAAGTTACTAGGTTTTTAAGAAAGTTACTAGGTTTTTGGGGTTTTTTGGAAGGTTACTAGGATTTTAAGAAAGTTACTAGGTTTTTAAGAAAGTTACTAGGTTTTTTGGAAGGTTACTAAATTTTTAAGAAAGTTAAGAGGTTTTTGGGGTTTTTTGGAAGGTTACTAGGATTTTAAGAAAGTTACTAGGTTTTTAAGAAAGTTACTAGGTTTTTTGGAAGGTTACTAAATTTTTAAGAAAGTTAAGAGGTTTTTGGGGTTTTTTGGAAGGTTACTAGGATTTTAAGAAAGTTACTAGGTTTTTAAGAAAGTTACTAGGTTTTTGGGGTTTTTTGGAAGGTTACTAGGATTTTCAGAAAGTTACTAGGTTTTTAAGAAAGTTACTAGGTTTTTGGGGTTTTTTGGAAGGTTACTAGGATTTTAAGAAAGTTACTAGGTTTTTAAGAAAGTTACTAGGTTTTTGGGGTTTTTTGGAAGGTTACTAGGATTTTAAGAAAGTTACTAGGTTTTTAAGAAAGTTACTAGGCTTTTAAGAATGTTACTAGGTTTTTTGGAAGGTTACTAAGATTTTAAGAAAGTTACTAGGTTTTTTACTAAGTTTTTGGGGTTTTTTGGAAGGTTACTAGGATTTTATACTAGGTTTTTAAGAAAGTTACTAGGTTTTTGGGGTTTTTTGGAAGGTTACTAGGATTTTAAGAAAGTTACTAGGTTTTTAAGAAAGTTACTAGGTTTTTGGGTTTTTTTGGAAGGTTACTAGGATTTTAAGAAAGTTACTAGGTTTTTAAGAAAGTTACTAGGTTTTTAAGAAAGTTACTAGGTTTTTAAGAAAGTTACTAGGTTTTTAAGAAAGTTACTAGGTTTTTGGGGTTTTTTGGAAGGTTACTAGGATTTTAAGAAAGTTACTAGGTTTTTAAGAAAGTTACTAGGTTTTTGGGGTTTTTTGGAAGGTTACTAGAATTTTAAGAAAGTTACTAGGTTTTTAAGAAAGTTACTAGGTTTCTGGGATTTTTTGGAAGGTTACTAGGATTTTAAGAAAGTTACTAGGTTTTTTGGGAGGTTACTAGGTTTTTGGGGTTTTTTGGAAGGTTACTAGGATTTTAAGAAAGTTACTAGGTTTTTAAGAGAGTTACTAGATTTTTGGGGTTTTTTGGAAGGTTACTAGGATTTTAAGAAAGTTACTAGGTTTTTAAGAAAGTTACTAGGTTTTTGGGGTTTTTTGGAAGGTTACTAGGATTTTAAGAAAGTTACTAGGTTTTTAAGAAAGTTACTAGGTTTTTGGTGTTTTTTGGAAGGTTACTAGGATTTTAAGAAAGTTACTAGGTTTTTAAGAAAGTTACTAGGTTTTTGGGGTTTTTTGGAAGGTTACTAGGATTTTAAGAAAGTTACTAGGTTTTTAAGAAAGTTACTAGGTTTTTGGGGTTTTTTGGAAGGTTACTAGGATTTTAAGAAAGTTACTAGGTTTTTAAGAAAGTTACTAGGTTTTTTGGAAGGTTACTAAATTTTTAAGAAAGTTAAGAGGTTTTTGGGGTTTTTTGGAAGGTTACTAGGATTTTAAGAAAGTTACTAGGTTTTTAAGAAAGTTACTAGGTTTTTTGGAAGGTTACTAAATTTTTAAGAAAGTTAAGAGGTTTTTGGGGTTTTTTGGAAGGTTACTAGGATTTTAAGAAAGTTACTAGGTTTTTAAGAAAGTTACTAGGTTTTTGGGGTTTTTTGGAAGGTTACTAGGATTTTCAGAAAGTTACTAGGTTTTTAAGAAAGTTACTAGGTTTTTGGGGTTTTTTGGAAGGTTACTAGGATTTTCAGAAAGTTACTAGGTTTTTAAGAAAGTTACTAGGTTTTTGGGTTTTTTTGGAAGGTTACTAGGATTTTAAGAAAGTTACTAGGTTTTTAAGAAAGTTACTAGGTTTTTGGGGTTTTTTGGAAGGTTACTAGGATTTTAAGAAAGTTACTAGGTTTTTAAGAAAGTTACTAGGTTTTTGGGGTTTTTTGGAAGGTTACTAGGATTTTAAGAAAGTTACTAGGTTTTTAAGAAAGTTACTAGGCTTTTAAGAATGTTACTAGGTTTTTTGGAAGGTTACTAAGATTTTAAGAAAGTTACTAGGTTTTTTACTAAGTTTTTGGGGTTTTTTGGAAGGTTACTAGGATTTTATACTAGGTTTTTAAGAAAGTTACTAGGTTTTTGGGGTTTTTTGGAAGGTTACTAGGATTTTAAGAAAGTTACTAGGTTTTTAAGAAAGTTACTAGGTTTTTGGGTTTTTTTGGAAGGTTACTAGGATTTTAAGAAAGTTACTAGGTTTTTAAGAAAGTTACTAGGTTTTTAAGAAAGTTACTAGGTTTTTAAGAAAGTTACTAGGTTTTTAAGAAAGTTACTAGGTTTTTGGGGTTTTTTGGAAGGTTACTAGGATTTTAAGAAAGTTACTAGGTTTTTAAGAAAGTTACTAGGTTTTTGGGGTTTTTTGGAAGGTTACTAGAATTTTAAGAAAGTTACTAGGTTTTTAAGAAAGTTACTAGGTTTCTGGGATTTTTTGGAAGGTTACTAGGATTTTAAGAAAGTTACTAGGTTTTTTGGGAGGTTACTAGGTTTTTGGGGTTTTTTGGAAGGTTACTAGGATTTTAAGAAAGTTACTAGGTTTTTAAGAGAGTTACTAGATTTTTGGGGTTTTTTGGAAGGTTACTAGGATTTTAAGAAAGTTACTAGGTTTTTAAGAAAGTTACTAGGTTTTTGGGGTTTTTTGGAAGGTTACTAGGATTTTAAGAAAGTTACTAGGTTTTTAAGAAAGTTACTAGGTTTTTGGTGTTTTTTGGAAGGTTACTAGGATTTTAAGAAAGTTACTAGGTTTTTAAGAAAGTTACTAGGTTTTTGGGGTTTTTTGGAAATTTACTAGGATTTTAAGAAAGTTACTAGGTTTTTGGGGTTTTTTGGAAGGTTACTAAGATTTTAAGAAAGTTACTAGGTTTTTAAGAAAGTTACTAGGTTTTTGGGGTTTTTTGGAAGGTTACTAAGATTTTAAGAAAGTTACTAGGTTTTTAAGAAAGTTAACTAGGTTTTTGGGGTTTTTTGGAAGGTTACTAGGATTTTAAGAAAGTTACTAGGTTTTTAAGAAAGTTACTAGGTTTTTAGGGTTTTTTGGAAGGTTACTAGGATTTTAAGAAAGTTACTAGGTTTTTAAGAAAGTTACTAGGTTTTTGGGGTTATTTGGAAGGTTACTAGGATTTTAAGAAAGTTACTAGGATTTTAAGAAAGTTACTAGGTATTTAAGAAAGTTACTAGGTTTTTAAGAAAGTTACTAGGTTTTTGGGGTTTTTTGGAAGGTTACTAAGATTTTAAGAAAGTTACTAGGTTTTTAAGAAAGTTAACTAGGTTTTTGGGGTTTTTTGGAAGGTTACTAGGATTTTAAGAAAGTTACTAGGTTTTTAAGAAAGTTACTAGGTTTTTGGGGTTTTTTGGAAAGTTACTAGGATTTTAAGAAAGTTACTAGGTTTCTTGGAAGGTTACTAGGTTTTTGGGGTTTTTTGGAAGGTTACTAGGATTTTAAGAAAGTTACTAGGTTTTTAAGAAAGTTACTAGGTTTTTAGGGTTTTTTGGAAGGTTACTAGGATTTTAAGAAAGTTACTAGGTTTTTAAGAAAGTTACTAGGTTTTTGGGGTTTTTTGGAAAGTTACTAGGATTTTAAGAAAGTTACTAGGTTTTTAAGAAAGTTACTAGGTTTTTAAGAAAGTTACTAGGTTTTTAAGAAAGTTACTAGGTTTTTGGGGTTTTTTGGAAGGTTACTAGAATTTTAAGAAAGTTACTAGGTTTTTAAGAAAGTTACTAGGTTTCTGGGATTTTTTGGAAGGTTACTAGGATTTTAAGAAAGTTACTAGGTTTTTTGGAAGGTTACTAGGTTTTTGGGGTTTTTTGGAAGGTTACTAGGATTTTAAGAAAGTTACTAGGTTTTTAAGAGAGTTACTAGATTTTTGGGGTTTTTTGGAAGGTTACTAGGATTTTAAGAAAGTTACTAGGTTTTTAAGAAAGTTACTAGGTTTTTGGGGTTTTTTGGAAGGTTACTAGGATTTTAAGAAAGTTACTAGGTTTTTAAGAAAGTTACTAGGTTTTTGGTGTTTTTTGGAAGGTTACTAGGATTTTAAGAAAGTTACTAGGTTTTTAAGAAAGTTACTAGGTTTTTGGGGTTTTTTGGAAATTTACTAGGATTTTAAGAAAGTTACTAGGTTTTTGGGGTTTTTTGGAAGGTTACTAAGATTTTAAGAAAGTTACTAGGTTTTTAAGAAAGTTACTAGGTTTTTGGGGTTTTTTGGAAGGTTACTAAGATTTTAAGAAAGTTACTAGGTTTTTAAGAAAGTTAACTAGGTTTTTGGGGTTTTTTGGAAGGTTACTAGGATTTTAAGAAAGTTACTAGGTTTTTAAGAAAGTTACTAGGTTTTTAGGGTTTTTTGGAAGGTTACTAGGATTTTAAGAAAGTTACTAGGTTTTTAAGAAAGTTACTAGGTTTTTGGGGTTATTTGGAAGGTTACTAGGATTTTAAGAAAGTTACTAGGATTTTAAGAAAGTTACTAGGTATTTAAGAAAGTTACTAGGTTTTTAAGAAAGTTACTAGGTTTTTGGGGTTTTTTGGAAGGTTACTAAGATTTTAAGAAAGTTACTAGGTTTTTAAGAAAGTTAACTAGGTTTTTGGGGTTTTTTGGAAGGTTACTAGGATTTTAAGAAAGTTACTAGGTTTTTAAGAAAGTTACTAGGTTTTTGGGGTTTTTTGGAAAGTTACTAGGATTTTAAGAAAGTTACTAGGTTTCTTGGAAGGTTACTAGGTTTTTGGGGTTTTTTGGAAGGTTACTAGGATTTTAAGAAAGTTACTAGGTTTTTAAGAAAGTTACTAGGTTTTTAGGGTTTTTTGGAAGGTTACTAGGATTTTAAGAAAGTTACTAGGTTTTTAAGAAAGTTACTAGGTTTTTGGGGTTTTTTGGAAAGTTACTAGGATTTTAAGAAAGTTACTAGGTTTTTAAGAAAGTTACTAGGTTTTTAAGAAAGTTACTAGGTTTTTATGAAAGTTACTAGGTTTTTGGGGTTTTTTGGAAGGTTACTAGGATTTTAAGAAAGTTACTAGGTTTTTAAGAAAGTTACTAGGTTTTTGGTGTTTTTTGGAAGGTTACTAGGATTTTAAGAAAGTTACTAGGTTTTTAAGAAAGTTACTAGGTTTTTGGGGTTTTTTGGAAATTTACTAGGATTTTAAGAAAGTTACTAGGTTTTTGGGGTTTTTTGGAAGGTTACTAAGATTTTAAGAAAGTTACTAGGTTTTTAAGAAAGTTAACTAGGTTTTTGGGGTTTTTTGGAAGGTTACTAGGATTTTAAGAAAGTTACTAGGTTTTTAAGAAAGTTACTAGGTTTTTAGGGTTTTTTGGAAGGTTACTAGGATTTTAAGAAAGTTACTAGGTTTTTAAGAAAGTTACTAGGTTTTTGGGGTTATTTGGAAGGTTACTAGGATTTTAAGAAAGTTACTAGGTATTTAAGAAAGTTACTAGGTTTTTAAGAAAGTTACTAGGTTTTTGGGGTTTTTTGGAAGGTTAGTAGGATTTTAAGAAAGTTACTAGGTTTTTAAGAAAGTTACTAGGTTTTTTTTGTTTTTTGGAAGGTTACTAGGATTTTAAGAAAGTTACTAGGTTTTTAAGAAAGTTACTAGGTTTTTGGTGTTTTTTGGAAGGTTACTAGGATTTTAAGAAAGTTACTAGGTTTTTTGGAAGGTTACTAGGTTTTTGGGGTTTTTTGGAAGGTTACTAGGATTTTAGGATAAATAGTTAAATAAAAATTGGTTTCAATATTTTAATAATTTAGTGATCGTTTTGATTTTTTACTAAACAAAAATTTTAGTTTAATCTAAATATACATTTATTTTTTCACAGAACTTACGTACAATTTCTAGTAAGTATTTCTAATATAACTTCTATAAAACAAAATCGATTTTGAAATTTCAAACCACTTTCATAGCTTCGCTTAAAAAAATTTGGTTCAAAAGTTCAGTCCATATTTACAATTTGATTTATAATCTTATTTTAAATAACAATGTAGTTACAATGAACTAAATTTTAATAAGTAATAAATTTGTGTGTGGAATAATACAAAATTATGCAAAAAATAAATCAGGGTCAAACGAAGAGCATTTGTTGAAGCCCTTTGCTTTGCATAGGAGTTTCCAAAATTATTGTTATTATTACGCAAAATAATAAAAAAAAAATAATTTTTTTGTGGGTTTTTTTTTATTGAATAAAAAATTTCATTCATAAGAAGAAGAAAAAACATTCTGCAACGCTACAAAACATACATACACAATCATGTCATGAACCAAAAAGAGTGTGGCACAAATTTTTTCCACTATCCCGAACTTAGTTTCTTATCTAGACTTGCAACATATCTATGATATCTCTCATAATTCTATTCCTACAGTACTGTTTAAAATTTCACTATAAATCTCTATAAAATTAAAATACTATTAAATTTATAAATATTATAACACTATATTATATTTCCCAATGATTGCAACAAAGAATACAAATTTCTTTTAAATAAATTCTAAATTATTATTACTATAATTAATTAATAAAATAAAATGATTTCTCTTCAATCACAAAATAATTTAAACAAGATTAGAAGTATATGGGTAAACCCATATATAGACTACTTTGACATTTCTCGGAAAGTTGGCAACACTGTATTTTAATAATATTATAATTTATGTGGGCACTAGAAGATACTTTTCTGAAAATTTGATCAAAATGGAATAAATAATGTAGCCACAATGAATTTTTTTTAAATTTTGTGATTTTTTTCTCGATAAGTTGGCAACACTGTATTTTGTTAAAATTGCATAATTTATTTAAGCGCCAGGAAAAACTTTTATGAAAATTTGATTAAAATCGGTTAAATAAAATGGTCATAATAAAATTTTAAAAATTTTACTAATTTTTTTCTCGGAAAGTTGGCAACACTGTATTTTATTAAAATTACATAAATTTTATGAATACTAGGAGAATCTTTTGTGAAAATTTGAGTAAAATCGGTTGAATAACATGGCCATAATAAAAAATATTTAAAACTTTAGTAATTTTTTTCTCGGAAAATTGGCAACACTGAATATTAATAAAATTATGTAATTAATGGGAGCATTAGGGAAATCTTTTCCGAAAATTTGATCAAAATCGGATAAGTAACGTAGCCAATATGAATTTTTAAAAACTTTAGTAATTTTTTTCTCGGAAAGTTGGCATCACTGGCAAAAAACAAAATCACATGACCATCTTGGGCACTAGACAAATTTATCCTGAAAATTTCATTAAAATCGGTTAAACCCCGGTCTAGGAGGAGTTGCGATCACAAAATTAATTTCACCAAGTGACATTCATGAACAATTTTGTTCTATGTTGTTTATTTATATTGATGCTTACTGCATTATTGTATAGATGGCGTTAGTAGTATTTATTATCTCTCTTGCTTATTTGTTGTATGACTTGGTTTAAATAGCCAGCCAGAAATAACATCGGTATCATTTGCTGAAAAGTAAGCATCAATATATAAATAAATAACATCGAACAAAATTGTTCATGAATGTCACTTGTCAGCAAATGATCGAAGCACCATACTGACGAGAATATTATTATTATAGTCAAGCCAAGCAAACAAGTCTCTTGGGTAGGCGTATTTTGTTGTCTCTGTATTCTAGAGGTACACTCAGTGTCAATAGTACTTTGACATATAAAATTTATATTTTAAGGTAATGCAATAATTTCATTTTAAAAATACTTTAAATTATCTATAAAATATATGCCTATTTTATTTCAAATAAGATTAAGTCTTAACAAGATTAGAAGTATATGAGTAAACCCATATATAGACTACTTTGACATTTCTCGGACAATTGGCAACACTGTATTTTAATAATATTATAACTTAAGTGAGCACTAGAAGATACTTTTCTGAAAATTTGATCAAAATCGAATAAAAAATGTAGCCACAATAAATTTTTTAAAAATTTTGTGATTTTTTTTCTTCGATAAGTTAGCAACACTGTATTTCGTTAAAATTGCATAATTTATTTAGGCACTAGGAAAAACTTTTATAAAAATTTGATTAAAATCGGTTAAATAAAATGGTCATAATAAATTTTTAAAAATTTTACTAATTTTTTTCTAGGAAAGTTGGCAACACTGTATTTTGTTAAAATTACATAAATTATATGAATACTAGGAGAATCTTTTGTGAAAATTTGAGTAAAATCGGTTGAATAACATGGCCATAATAAAATTTTTAAAACTTTAGTAATTTTTTTCTCGGAAAGTTGGCAACACTGGATATTAATAAAATTATATAATTAATGGGAGCACTAGGAAAATGCTTTTTGAAAATTTGAACAAAATCGGATAAATAACGTAACCAATATGAATTTTTAAAAACTTTAGTAATTTTTTCTCGGAAAGTTGGCATTACTGGAAAAAAAACCACATGACCATCTTGAGCACTAGACAAATTTATCCTGAAAATTTCATTAAAATTGGTTGAACCGTCTAGGAAGAGTTGCGATCACAAAATTTTGTCTGAGGACCGAGCGAGCGAGCTGACGACGCACATCCATACTAAGTTCAACTAAGTTCAGATTCGTCTGATCTAGAGGCTATATCAGTGATTCCCAAAGTGGTCCAGGTGGACCCCCAGGGGTCCACGGAAGACTCGACGGGGGTCTACGATGGCGAGAAAAAAAAATGGGGGTTCACTGGTTGTAAGTGGGGGTCCACGAAAATTTATCTGGTTTCGATCGTAAAGAACTAAAATGTTGGCTTGGCTGTACCTATCAATGTAGGGCCTACATTGTAGGCAGATAATACACTAGGTACTAAAAAAAATTCCAAATTTTTCGGTGATTTTTGACAGGCTTTATTTCGGTGCAAAATGGTCGTATTGAGACTTTAAAAAAAGCATTTTGAAGCTTTATGATTCAAATTTTCAGATTTTTGCTAAAATATTTTAGGAGTTACGGTTCTCATGCAATACTAACAGATAGCGCAAAAAAATAATATTGCAAATTTTTTGCTTGTTTTTTTTTTGTCCACGGGTGTGAAAATTTTTTTTCAGTTAGGCCGGCATATGGATCTGATAGCCTGTTTATTTAGTATTAATTTCCTTTTTTTTAAACCTCCGTTAATTTTTTTGAGTAGTGTATTTTAAGAAAGTCAGCGACTGTTAACTTGTAAAAACTTGCATATTCGATATTTTGAGTACAACGCGTATCGAGACTTGCAAAGCGCCGCCCGCTAGCCAGCCAGCAACGCTAGTTAAGACGTGCATAGGGACGAAATACGACTTGTACTGTGCTTGCAATCTTGCATGAACTTGTTTGATTCTTCACCAATATAAATACGAATGCCAAGAACAAACGTTACTCATTTGCTTTACTCATTTGCTGTGCTCATTTGTTTCGGGAATTTTGAAAAGAAACGTGTGAGTGAATCGATGTCAGTGTTTGCCAGTGCCGGAAAAAGTAAGTATACCTGCCTATTTGTTATACATACTTTTATTTTATATTGTAGTAATATTATATTATTTGTTATGTTTGCGTGTAGTAGGTACGTAATAAAAATTAAATACTGAACAGGGCCATTATTCGATACTTCTATAAAAGAACAGAAAGCCGAGAAAGATTGAACTTTTAGTACTTTTTATTATAAAATTATTTATTTACCCGACTGTGGTGATTCACTAAAAGAGAGTTATTATAATTGACCTGCATGTTTGTACATATTTCAGTGCCCTCGTAGTTGCTAATGCTAAATGACTAAAAATATTTTCATAAAATGTACCACTCGTATAGTAATGTATCAACGTAATAAATAAAACATTAAAATCGCGGTGTTTTGACGTCAAAATATTCTTTAAAAGTATTTTCTCTCGAATTTACAGAAATGTATCAAAATATAATTAATCAAAAAATATTTTGCATTACATTAAAATAGATTCAATCTTAGCGGCTTATTGCTTTTAATAATTAAAATCAGTTTTGCCGCCGGCATTTTGGTTTTTTCATTGCAATAATTAACTAATTATTCCCATTCAATTCTGTTCAAATAGCCATATCCTGTTAAAATCACCTTATGATTACTAAAACAAACTTTTTTTTTTCTTTACACGTAGGTAACTGATACGAAACATGGCTGAATCTAAGAAGAAATGTCGACAATACAGTGTTCAATATTTGAAATTTGGTTTTGTTCCATCAACGGCCGACAAACGATTGCCCATATGCCTTTTGTGCAACAAAGTTTTGAGCAATGACTCGATGAAACCATCGAAGCTCGAAGATCATCTAAGAAGGTGTCATCCTGATAAAATAGGCAAAGATTTAAAATATTTTCAAACATTGAAGGAAAAATATGAAAGAAGACCCACCGTGCAAAGTATGTTCGCTTCAACGTCTCAAAGTAACGATGATGGCTTGCGGGCATCCTACAATATCTCATTGCTTATCGCGAAATCTGGAAAACCGCACACCATCGGTGAACAGTTAATTTTACCCGCTGTTGAAGAGGTTTTAAAAACTGTTCTGCACAAACCTCCATTTGACGTACTTAAAAAAATTTCTTTGAGTAACAACACTGTACAAAGGCGTATTGATGAAATGAGCTCTGATGTTGAAAGCTTCTTGTGCAATTATCTGCAAACAACTCATTTTTCTATTCAATTGGATGAATCAACATTACCTGGCAATGAAGCCTTATTATTGGCATATGTTCGATTTGTTATGGACGAAGAAATCCATGAAGAGCTACTATTCGCGAAAACTTTGAAGACGGACACAAAAGGAGAATCAATATTTAATGTCCTGAGCGATTTTCTTAAGGAAAAATCGATTCCATTTACAAACATTACTTCGGTGGCAGCAGATGGAGCTCCTGCCATGTTCGGGCGATATCGTGGGTTTATAAGCCATCTTCAAAGAATTATACCAGGAGTAACTGCAATTCACTGTGTCATACACCGACAACACCTGGTAGCGAAAAATTTGAGTGATAGATTGCACCAATCGCTTCAATTTGTGATTAAAGCAGTTAACAAAATAAGAAGCAACGCGTTAAATACCCGTTTATTTGCACAATTGTGCGACGAAAATGATGAAGACTTCCAACGATTACTCTTACATACTGAAGTACGCTGGTTGTCGAAAGGTGCATGTTTAACAAGATTTTACTCACTTTTTGAATCAGTTTTAGAGTTTTTGGAAAGTAAAGATCCAGATTTAAAAGAAAATCTGATCAAATTGAAAGCAGACATCGCGTATTTGACAGATTTGTACAAAAAATTTAATGACATTAACTTGCAGTTGCAAGGGGACAGCCTAAATTTAATAAAAACAAAGGGTGTAATTTCGGCTTTTCTTGGAAAATTGAAATTTATGAAGCAAAATATTAGTCGGCGCGAATTCGCACAGTTTCCAAACTTGTCACAGGCAGAATGTCTTGATGAGGATATTCAGACATACGTTCAACATTTAAATGCCTTGCATGATGACTTCAAAAATAGATTTGAAGATATTCTGACGATGGAAATACCACCATGGATCATAAATCCATTTGATGAAACGGAAGTGGCGAATGTGGTATTGCAAGAGGAGCTACTCGAGCTTACCACCAATGAGGAGCTGAAGGTGAAATTTAAAAAAGGCTATCAAACATTTTGGCTGCAAGCAGAAATTGCCGAAAAATATCCTGGACTGTGGGAAATTGCGAGAAAACTTTTGATAGCGTTTCCCTCGTCATACCTTGTCGAAAAAAGTTTTAGTGTGGTGACAAACCTATTAACAAAAAAAAGGAGCAGATTGAATATCACAGAACGGGGAGATTTGCGGTTATTCCTGACAAAACTGAAGCCAAATATTGATAACTTGCTATCAATTCATCAAGTGCATCCCTCCCATTAAAAATGACTATTTTTTTTAATTGTTGAAGTTACGTTATTAATGTTTAATTTTAAGTCTATTAAGTCTAATCATATTATTTTAATAAAAAATTTTAATGAATAATGAAAATATACTATTCTTCTTTTTATTTTTACCACTCCGAATTTAGAGTTGGAACTCAGCCGCGACGCATATATCCATCGTTAGATCTAATCTTCACATTTTTTGACGAGTTTTGGGAATATGGTAGAAATGTAGCAGCAGGTGGTCCACCGAAACCAGTAAATTTTTGAAAGTGGTCTACGGGGAAAAAAAGTTTGGGAACCTCTGGGCTATATGAAGGATTTCCATACAATTTTTTTTTTTTTTTTGAAAATGTTACAGACACCGTACCAAACGCTATACCACTTTTTCCTTGCAGTCAAAGTAGTAATAATAATAATAATAATAATAATAATATTATATAAATATAAATATATAATACAAATATATATAATACAAATATATATAATATAAATATATAATACAACTTAACTAAACACGAAATTCATATTTGAAATATTTTTAATTTAGCATTTCATAATTATGTAGTACATAATTATATACAGGCTGATTCAATTGAGTTGAAGGGTATTATTAATAAAAAAAAAAGTATTTTGTTATACAGCCTGATTCAGTTGCAAACTATTGATATTTTATAGTCTTATTATACAGGCCGATTTACTTGTAAAATATTAGCATTAATATTATTATTGTATATTAAAAATTGCCAAAATTTAATTAGTCAAATTTATCAAAATTTTCAAAACTTCACAAAAATTGCAAAAGTTTATGTAAAATTGATAAAATTGTATTTAAAAAAAAATATCAAAACTTAATAAAATTTGTCAAAAATTTATTAAAAATTAATATAATTATAAAAATTTCGAAAAAATAATCAATATTTATTTAAAATTTTCGAAAATATTAAAAAGTCTTGTATTAATTTTTATTACAAAATATTTTAATATTATTTCAAAAAAAATCAAATCCTAATTAATATTTGGAGCAGAACTATTTTTAATTACAAAATAAGTTTAATTTATATTTCTTTATTTTATTATAATTTTTTTGTTACATTTTAATCTACTTTAAATTATTATTCTAAAATAAAATTTCAACATTAAAATTACTTAAGTTTAAGTTACATTAAAAATAGATTTAGAATTAAAAATTAAGAATTTAGAAAAAAAACTGACATAATCTTGTGAAAAACAGACATAATCTTGTGAAAAACAGACATAACCTTGTGAAAAACTTTATAATATTGTAAAGAACTGTCATAACCTTGTGAAAAACAGACATAACCTTGTGAAAAACAGTCATAATCTTGTGAGAAACAATCATAATCTTGTGAAAAACTTTATAATTTTGTAAAGAACTGTCATAACCTTGTGAAAAACAGACATAATTTTGTGAAAAACAGACATAACCTTGTGAAAAACAAACATAACCTTTTGAAAAACAGACATAATCTTGTGAAAAACTACATAACCTTGTGAAAAACTTTATAATATTGTAAAGAACTGTCATAACCTTGTGAAAAACAGACATAATCTTGTGAAAAACAGACAAAACCTTGTGAAAAGCTTTATAATCTTGTAAAGAACAATCATAATCTTGTAAAAAAACTTTATAATTTTGTAAAAAAAACCATTATAACCTTGTGAAAAACAGTCATAACCTTGTGAAAAGCAGTCATAATCTTGTGAAAAACTTTATAAACTTGTAAAAAACAGTCATAACCTTGTGAAAAACAGTCATAACCTTGTGAAAAGCAGTCATAACCTTGTGAAAAGCAGTCATAATTTTCTGAAAATTTTTATAATCTTGTAAAAAACAGTCATAACCTTGTGAAAAACAGTCATAACCTTAAGAAAAACAATCAAAACCTTGTGAAAAACAGTCATAATCTTGTGAAAAACTTTATAATCTTGTAAAAAAACAGACATAATCTTGTAAAATTTAGAAATTTTCGCAAAACAAAATTCAAAAAAAAGAAATTTCTTTAGAAATTCTTTTAAAAATATATTAATAATATAATTTATTATATACATGGTTGTTTAGATTTTTGATAAAAATTATTATTAATATATAGAATAAGGTGTGTACAACAAATAACGTAACTTATTAATACATAATAAATTAATATAATATTTTAAAAAAAATATAACAAGATTAAAAGTATATGGGTAAACCCATATATAGACCACTTTGACATTATCACATAAATAATAAAAAATAAAAAATAAAAATTTTATTCACAATTTTTAAAAACTTTAGTAATTTTTTTCGCAGAAAGTTGGCAACACTGAATTTTATTAAAATTACGAAATTTATGTGGGCACTAGGAAAAATCTTTCCTGAAAATTTGATCAAAATCGGATAAATAATGTAGCCTCAATAAATTTTTAAAAACTTTAGTAATTTTTTTCTCGGAAAGTTGGCATCACTGGAAAAAAAACAAAACCACATGACCATCTTGGGCACTAGACAAATTTATCCTGAAAATTTCATTAAAATCGGTTGAACCGTCTAGGAGGAATTGCGATCACAAAATTTTGTCTGAAGAACGACCGAGCGAGCTGACGACGCACATCCCACATAAACTAAGTTCAGATTCGTCATCTAGAGGTTATATGAAGGATTTCTATACATAATTTTTTTTTTGAAAATGTTACAGACACCGTACCAAACGCTATACCACTTTTTCCTTGCAGTCTAAGTGGTAAAAAAAAATAATATATACTAAATATATATATATATATATATATATATATATACAGTGGCGTAGCCAGGGGGGGTGTTAGGGGGGTTAAAACCCCCCCAAGAACAAGGTTATGTCTATTTTTCACAAGATTATGTTTGTTTTTCACAAGGTTATAATATTTTTCACAAGGTTATGTCTATTTTTCACAAGGTTATGTCTGTTTTTCACAAGATTATGTTTATTTTTTACAAGGTTATGTCTGTTTTTCATAAGGTTATGTCTGTTTTTCACAAGATTATGTCTATTTTTCACAAGGTTATGTCTGTTTTTCACAAGATTATGTCTATTTTTCACAAGATTATGTCTATTTTTCAGAAGATTATGTCTGTTTTTTACAAGATTATGTCTATTTTTCACAAGGTTATGTCTGTTTTTCACAAGGTTATGTCTGTTTTTCACAAGATTATGTCTATTTTTCACAAGATTATGTCTATTTTTCACAAGATTATGTCTGTTTTTTACAAGATTATGTCTATTTTTCACAAGGTTATGTCTGTTTTTCACAAGGTTATGTCTGTTTTTCACAAGATTATGTCTATTTTTCACAAGATTATGTCTGTTTTTCACAAGATTATCTTTATTGATTAATATTATTAACACCCCCTCCCCCCCTTGACAAGTTTCTAGTTACGCCACTGCTAAATATATATATATATATTCCTAAAGAATTTGATATAAATTTTTCACAGTTGACTTAAAAAAAATGTTTAAAACATAAAATTAATCTTGAAAGTTCTGTATTTTAATGAATTAATATGAATTTTTGCATCAATATAAAGAAATTTTATTACATTTCTCGGTTTTTCAATTAAATTAACGCAATAATTAAAAGTACTAATTAAAATTTGTACTAATTAATTATTAATTATTTGTATATATTTATAATTATTTATTTTTTATTACTTTTTATATTAATATTTAAAAAATTTGAATTTTTATATAAATATAACTTAATATTAATACATACATACACAATCACGCCATGTACCCAAAACAGGGTGTGGTACAAACTCTTTTCATTATCCCGAATTATCAGTCGCCTCCAAACATATTCCTATCCAGCACAAGCAACTTTCGCAATTTCATCCACATTAATAATTCCACTCTCATAGCATGCTCTTCTATTCCTACTACTTGGAAACTTTAGCCACTCTCTCAATCATACCACCACTCCAACTACTCATCATCAAATAAATCATTCAAATAAATCTTTTTAGCAGCAAACGTTCATTAGACGCATTCGTTCAACATCGAAAACCATCTTAACTGACTAACACCAACTTTTGCTACAACATTAGTTTTTCAATTTCACACTCATCATACACTAATCGACAGTGGCGTAGCTAGAAACTTGTCAAGGGGGGGGGGGGTTAATAATATTAATCAATAAAGATAATCTTGTGAAAAACAGACATAACCTTGTGAAAAACAGACGTAACCTTGTAAAAAATAGTCATAATCTTATGAAAAACAGTCATAACCTTGTGAAAACAGTCATAACCTTGTGAAAAACAGACATAATCTTGTGAAAAACACACATAACCTTGTGAAAAACAGTCATAATCTTGTGAAAAACAGTCATAACCTTGTGAGAAACAGACATAATCTTGTGAAAAACAGTCATAACCTTGTGAGAAACAGACATAATTTTGTGAAAAACACACATAATCTTGTGAAAAACATACATAACCTTGTGAAAAACAGTCATAATCTTGTGAAAAACAGTCATAACCTTGTGAGAAACAGACATAATCTTGTGAAAAACACACATAATCTTGTGAAAAACACACATAATCTTGTGAAAAACACACATAACCTTGTGAAAAACAGTCATAATCTTGTGAAAAACAGTCATAACCTTGTGAGAAACAGACATAATCTTGTGAAAAACACACATAATCTTGTGAAAAACACACATAATCTTGTGAAAAACACACATAACCTTGTGAAAAACAGTCATAATCTTGTGAAAAACAGTCATAACCTTGTGAGAAACAGACATAATCTTGTGAAAAACAGACATAATCTTGTGAAAAACAGACATAATCTTGTAAAAAACTTCATAATCTTGTAAAAAAACAGACATAACCTTGTGAAAAACAGTCATAACCTTGTGAAAAACAGACATAATCTTGTGAAAAACAGACATAATCTTGTAAAAAACAGACATAACCTTGTAAAAAAACAGTCATAACCTTGTGAAAAACAGTTATAACCTTGTGAAAAACAGTCATAACCTTGTGAAAAACAGTCATAATCTTGTGAAAAACTTTATAATCTTGTAAAAAACAGACATAATCTTGTGAAAAACAGACATAATCTTGTAAAAAACAGACATAACCTTGTAAAAAAACAGTCATAACCTTGTGAAAAACAGTTATAACCTTGTGAAAAACAGTCATAACCTTGTGAAAAACAGTCATAATCTTGTGAAAAACTTTATAATCTTGTAAAAAACAGACATAATCTTGTGAAAAACAGTCATAACCTTGTGAAAAACAGTCATAATCTTGTGAAAAATAGACATAATCTTGTAAAAAACAGACATAACCTTGTAAAAAAGCAGTCATAACCTTGTAAAAAAACAGTCATAACCTTGTAAAAAAACAGACATAACCTTGTGAAAAACAGTCATAACCTTGTGAAAAACAGTCATAACCTTGTAAAAAACAGTCATAATCTTGTACAAAAAAGACATAATTAGAGATTCGATAATAACTAATTACCGATATTAATTACAAACAAAAGAATAAATATCACCTAAAAAAAACAAATGAACTAAAACAAAACAAAAAACTTTGTAGCTACATTTTCTAGAAATTAACGGGGTAGTTGAAGGGGTGGGGTGGAGGGGGTGGAGGGGGTAAATCCGTTTAATTAATAATTAATGAAATGATTTAATGATTCAGCCATTCACTAGTAAACGGTCGACCTGTATTAATATTTTATTAGGTATGTAACTCATCATTCTTTATATAATGATATATATATATGTATATACGGGGTGTTCGATTAGCGAGTTAACAATATTTCTGATTGCGTCGATATATTAATATATTATTATTATTATTATTAAAATTATTATTTGCACATGGATAAACCTATATATATATATATATAAAGCAAAAGTTGCTTGTTAGGACAAGAATGTTTGGAGGCGACTGATTTAGAGAAGATAAAAAAAAATTGGGTATAGTTATAGAACAGCCTCCCGTTTTTGCGGTAGGTACGCGAGTTGAAAAACCAGTGACTGTCAAACTATTCGACAAGACAAAATATGATTTTAAATGTGTTTTAACGGTTTTTAAACAACAAACTCCTACCTGAAACCTACCTACCTAACCTACCCTAACCTACCGGATTTCTTAACATAACATAACATAAGGAACAATCACACTTCCTAACATGATATAAGTTTTAACGGACAAAATTGTCAAAATTACTAATGAAACTATTTGAGATTCACTGGTTTTTACACATGGGGCATGCGCATTCCGATGTTCACGCATGCGCAAATTTGGCTTTTTTAAAATTTGTGAAACGGGAGGCTATGCTAAAGTTCAGCCAAAGTTTGTGCCACAACCTTTTGGGTACATGGCGTGATTGTATATGTATGTATGTGTGTATATATATATATATATATATATATATATATATATATATATAATTATAACATTTAAAAGCGATTTTAAAACCAATTTTAAATAATAATAATAATAATAATTTAACCTAACCTAACCTAACCTAACCTAACATTTAAAAGCAATTTTAAAATCACTTTTAAATAATAATAATAATAATAATAATAAATAATACAAATAATTATAAATATTAAGATTATTTGTGTTATTTTAATATATTAAAATAAAATTAAAATTCAATTGTTCAAAATAATACAAACACCCTGTATATATATATATATATATATATATATATATATATATATATATATAACAGAGATGAGAATCCAAACATCTGGACATTAATAATTAACATCTGAAATATTCCTAAGTTTTTCACAATTTTTTGTCATCTAAGTATAATTACAAAAACCAGCCAGCCAATCAGAATGCTTCAATCACAACTGACGTCACAAGGTCACATGCTCACCCAGCCGTCTGATTGGTCCACGTTATTTCTTAATGCGCCAATATGGCCAACCGGCTAATTATCGGAAAGCAAAATATATTTTGAGAACATTATTACATGAGCGATTAGTGTGTTAACATTATAATACTAAGAATATGTAGTTTATTTTTAGACACTTTTTCGAGCTGTTGAGAGATAGAGAAAAGTTTGTGAGCGATTTTAATTTTGTTGTTTGCTGTGGTTAGAGTAAAAGAAAAAACAAATTTGACAAGGTAAGAATATTAATATATTTTTTTTTTATTTTATTTTTTTTGACCTGGCACTTTTAGAGCTACAAATGTGTGATTTTAATTCGTATATTGTACATACATACATACATACATACACAATCACAATGCCATGTACCCAAATCAGGGTGTGGCACAAACTCTTTTCAACATTTCGAAATCAGTCGTCTCCAAACATTCCTATCCAGCACAAGCAACTTTCGCATTTTCATCCACATTCATAAATACTCTCTCATACATGCTCTTCTAAAAAAACCTAGTAACTTTCTTAAAAACCTAGTAACTTTCTTAAAATTCTAGTAACCTTCCAAAAAATCCCAAAAACCTAGTAACTTTCTTAAAAACCTAGTAACTTTCTTAAAATTCTAGTAACCTTCCAAAAAACCCCAAAAACCTAGTAACTTTCTTAAAAAACTAGTAACTTTCTTAAAATCCTAGTAACCTTCCAAAAAACCCCAAAAACCTAGTAACCTTCCAAAAAACCTAATAACTTTCTTAAAATTCTAGTAACCTTCCAAAAAACCCCAAAAACCTAGTAACTTTCTTAAAAACCTAGTAACTTTCTTAAAATTCTAGTAACCTTCCAAAAAACCCCAAAAACCTAGTAACTTTCTTAAAAACCTAGTAACTTTCTTAAAATTCTAGTAACCTTCCAAAAAACCCCAAAAACCTAGTAACTTTCTTAAAAACCTAGTAACTTTCTTAAAATTCTAGTAACCTTCCAAAAAACCCCAAAAACCTAGTAACTTTCTTAAAAACCTAGTAACTTTCTTAAAATTCTAGTAACCTTCCAAAAAATCCCAAAAACCTAGTAACTTTCTTAAAAACCTAGTAACTTTCTTAAAATTCTAGTAACCTTCCAAAAAACCCCAAAAACCTAGTAACTTTCTTAAAAACCTAGTAACTTTCTTAAAATTCTAGTAACCTTCCAAAAAACCCCAAAAACCTAGTAACTTTCTTAAAAACCTAGTAACTTTCTTAAAATCCTAGTAACCTTCCAAAAAACCCCAAAAACCTAGTAACTTTCTTAAAAACCTAGTAACTTTCTTAAAATCCTAGTAACCTTCCAAAAAACCCCAAAAACCTAGTAACTTTCTTAAAAACCTAGTAACTTTCTTAAAATCTTAGTAACCTTCAAAAAAACTTAGTAACTTTCTTAAAAGCCTAGTAACTTTCTTAAAAACTTAGTAACTTTCTTAAAAACCTAGTAAGTTTCTTAAAATCCTAATAACCTTCCAAAAAACCCCAAAAACCTAGTAACTTTCTTAAAATCCTAGTAACCTTCCAAAAAACCCCAAAAACCTAGTAACTTTCTTAAAATCCTAGTAACCTTCCAAAAAACCCCAAAAACCTACTAACCTTCCAAAAAACCTAGTAACTTTCTTAAAATCCTATAAATATAATGTGCATATTAGATGACACAAACTCTTTTCAACATCCCGAAATCAGTCGCCTCCAAACATTCCTATCCAAACAAGCAACTTTCGCATTTTCATCCACATTCATAATACCTCTCTCTTACATGCTCTTCTATTCTTACTACTTGGAAACTTTCGCTGCAAGCAAGCCACTCTCTCAATCATACCACTCCAACTACTCATCGGACGTCCACTTGCAAACTTATACCATCAAAATCATTCAAATAAATTTTTTTAACAGCAAACGTTTATTAGACGCATTCGCTCCACATGTCCGCGAAACATCTTAACTGACTAACACCAACTTTTGATACAACATTTCTTTCAATTTCACACTCATCATACACTAATCGTATTTCGTATAAACTAAAAAAAATATTAATTTAATTAATGTATAAATTATTGTCAATTTTTGGAAGGTTACAAGGATTTTAAGAAAGTTACTAGGTTTTTAAGAAAGTTACTAGGTTTTTAAGAAAGTTACTAGGTTTTTTGGAAGGTTACTAAATTTTTAAGAAAGTTACTAGGTTTTTGGGGTTTTTTGGAAGGTTACTAGGATTTTAAGAAAGTTACTAGGTTTTTAAGAAAGTTACTAGGTTTTTGGGGTTTTTTGGAAGGTTACTAGGATTTTAAGAAAGTTACTAGGTTTTTAAGAAAGTTACTAGGTTTTTGGGGTTTTTTGGAAGGTTACTAGGATTTTAAGAAAGTTACTAGGTTTTTAAGAAAGTTACTAGGTTTTTGGGGTTTTTTGGAAGGTTACTAGGATTTTAAGAAAGTTACTAGGTTTTTTGGAAGGTTACTAGGATTTTAAGAAAGTTACTAGGTTTTTAAGAAAGTTACTAGGTTTTTGGGGTTTTTTGGAAGGTTACTAGGATTTTAAGAAAGTTACTAGGTTTTTAAGAAAGTTACTAGGTTTTTGGGGTTTTTTGGAAGGTTACTAGAATTTTAAGAAAGTTACTAGGTTTTTAAGAAAGTTACTAGGTTTTTAAGAAAGTTACTAGGTTTTTTGGAAGGTTACTAGGATTTTAAGAAAGTTACTAGGTTTTTAAGAAAGTTACTAGGTTTTTAAGAATGTTACTAGGTTTTTGGGGTCTTTTGGAAGGTTACTATATAGATTTCTAGTTAATTAAGACACTTTTCGAGTTGGTGAGATAAAATTTCGGTTTTTGTGGTTGCTAAAATTTATATTTTTCATTAATTATTTTGATCTTATTTTCATAATTCGTAGTTCCTTATTTTCGTAATAGATTTTATTTTTTTAATTTTGTTAATAGAAATTTATTTAAACTAAGCAACGTTTGCTAGCAAAACCCATAATAAATTAGATAATTTCAACAAAGTGCAGTGTTGCCAACTTTCTGAGAAAAAAATTACTAAAATTTTTAAAACTTTATTATGACCACGTTATTTAACCGATTTTAATCAAATTTCTCACTAAAGATTCTCCTAGTGCCCGTATAAATTATGCAATTTTTACAAAATACAGTGTTGCCAACTTATCGAGAATAAAATTACTAAAATTTAAAAAAAATTTAGTTTGTCTTTTTCAGATTTAGTGTTGAATACAGTTTAATTAGTGTTTTTTTTTATTTAATTGAAATTTACAGCAGCACGATTAATTAAAAATTCCTAGAATCTTCTAAAACTTTGTAAAACTTCCTACAAAATTCTAAATCTTTCTAAAACTTCCTAAAATTTTTTAGAACTTTTTAAAACTTTCTTTATTGTGTGATTTTAAGAAAGTTACTAGGTTTTTAAGAAAGTTACTAGGTTTTTAAGAAAGCTACTAGGTTTTTGGGGTTTTTTTGGAAAGTTACTAAGATTTTAAGAAAGTTACTAGGTTTTTAAGAAAGTTAACTAGGTTTTTGGGGTTTTTTGGAAGGTTATTAGGATTTTAAGAAAGTTACTAGGTTTTTAAGAAAGTTACTAGGTTTTTAAGAAAGTTACTAGGTTTTTGGGGTTTGTTGGAAGGTTACTAGGATTTTAAGAAAGTTACTAGGTTTTTAAGAAAGTTACTAGGTTTTTGGGGTTTTTTGGAAGGTTACTAGGATTTTAAGAAAGTTACTAGGTTTTTAAGAAAGTTACTAGGTTTTTGGGGTTTTTTGGAAGGTTACTAGGATTTTAAGAAAGTTACTAGGTTTTTAAGAAAGTTACTAGGTTTTTGGGGTTTTTTGGAAAGTTACTAAGATTTTAAGAAAGTTACTAGGTTTTTAAGAAAGTTAACTAGGTTTTTGGGGTTTTTTGGAAGGTTATTAGGATTTTAAGAAAGTTACTAAGTTTTTAAGAAAGTTACTAGGTTTTTAAGAAAGTTACTAGGTTTTTGGGGTTTGTTGGAAGGTTACTAGGATTTTAAGAAAGTTACTAGGTTTTTAAGAAAGTTACTAGGTTTTTGGGGTTTTTTGGAAAGTTACTAGGATTTTAAGAAAGTTACTAGGTTTTTAAGAAAGTTACTAGGTTTTTAAGAAAGTTACTAGGTTTTTGGGGTTTGTTGGAAGGTTACTAGGATTTTAAGAAAGTTACTAGGTTTTTAAGAAAGTTACTAAGTTTTTAAGAAAGTTACTAGGTTTTTGGGGTTTTTTGGAAAGTTACACTAGGATTTTAAGAAAGTTACTAGGTTTTTAAAAAAGTTACTAGATTTTTGGGGTTTTTTGGAAAGTTACTAGGATTTTAAGAAAGTTACTAGGTTTTTAAGAAAGTTACTAGGTTTTTAAGAAAGTTACTAGGTTTTTAAGAAAGTTACTAGGTTTTTGGGGTTTGTTGGAAGGTTACTAGGATTTTATGAAAGTTACTAGGTTTTTAAGAAAGTTACTAGGTTTTTGGGGTTTTTTGGAAGGTTACTAGGTTTTTAAGAAAGTTACTAGGTTTTTGGGGTTTGTTGGAAGGTTACTAGGATTTTAAGAAAGTTACTAGGTTTTTAAGAAAGTTACTAAGTTTTTAAGAAAGTTACTAGGTTTTTGGGGTTTTTTGGAAGGTTACTAGGATTTTAAGAAAGTTACTAGGTTTTTGGGGTTTGTTGGAAGGTTACTAGGATTTTAAGAAAGTTACTAGGTTTTTAAGAAAGTTACTAGATTTTTGGGGTTTTCTGGAAAGTTACTAGGTTTTTAAGAAAGTTACTAGGTTTTTAAGAAAGTTACTAGGTTTTTAAGAAAGTTACTAGGTTTTTGAGGTTTTTTGGAAGGTTACTAGGATTTTAAGAAAGTTACTAGGTTTTTAAGAAAGTTACTAGGTTTTTGGGGTTTTTTGGAAAGTTACTAGGATTTTAAGAAAGTTACTAGGTTTTTAAGAAAATTACTAAGTTTTTAAGAAAGTTACTAGGTTTTTGGGGTTTTTTGGAAAGTTACTAGGATTTTAAGAAAGTTACTAGGTTTTTAAGAAAGTTACTAGGTTTTTAAGAAAGTTACTAGGTTTTTAAGAAAGTTACTAGGTTTTTGGGGTTTTTTGGAAAGTTACTAGGATTTTAAGAAAGTTACTAGGTTTTTAAGAAAGTTACTAGATTTTTGGGGTTTTTTGGAAAGTTACTAGGATTTTAAGAAAGTTACTAGGTTTTTAAGAAAGTTACTAGATTTTTGGGGTTTTTTGGAAAGTTACTAGGATTTTAAGAAAGTTACTAGGTTTTTAAGAAAGTTACTAGGTTTTTGGGGTTTTTTGGAAAGTTACTAGGATTTTAAGAAAGTTACTAGGTTTTTAAGAAAGTTACTAGATTTTTGGGGTTTTTTGGAAAGTTACTAGGATTTTAAGAAAGTTACTAGGTTTTTAAGAAAGTTACTAGGTTTTTGGGGTTTTTTGGAAAGTTACTAGGATTTTAAGAAAGTTACTAGGTTTTTAAGAAAGTTACTAGGTTTTTAAGAAAGTTACTAGGTTTTTGGGGTTTGTTGGAAGGTTACTAGGATTTTAAGAAAGTTACTAGGTTTTTAAGAAAGTTACTAGGTTTTTAAGAAAGTTACTAGGTTTTTGAGGTTTTTTGGAAGGTTACTAGGATTTTAAGAAAGTTACTAGGTTTTTAAGAAAGTTACTAGGTTTTTGGGGTTTTTTGGAAAGTTACTAGGATTTTAAGAAAGTTACTAGGTTTTTAAGAAAGTTACTAGGTTTTTGGGGTTTTTTGGAAAGTTACTAGGATTTTAAAAAAGTTACTAGGTTTTTAAGAAAGTTACTAGGTTTTTAAGAAAGTTACTAGGTTTTTGGGGTTTTTTGGAAAGTTACTAGGATTTTAAGAAAGTTACTAGGTTTTTAAGAAAGTTACTAGGTTTTTAAGAAAGTTACTAGGTTTTTGGGGTTTTTTGGAAAGTTACTAGGATTTTAAGAAAGTTATTAGGTTTTTAAGAAAGTTACTAGGTTTTTAAGAAAGTTACTAGGTTTTTGGGGTTTTTTGGAAGGTTACTAGGATTTTAAGAAAGTTACTAGGTTTTTAAGAAAGTTACTAGGTTTTTGGGGTTTTTTGGAAGGTTACTAGGTTTTTAAGAAAGTTACTAGGTTTTTAAGAAAGTTACTAGGTTTTTGAGGTTTTTTGGAAGGTTACTAGGATTTTAAGAAAGTTACTAGGTTTTTAAGAAAGTTACTAGGTTTTTGGGGTTTTTTGGAAAGTTACTAGGATTTTAAGAAAGTTACTAGGTTTTTAAGAAAGTTACTAGGTTTTTGGGGTTTTTTGGAAAGTTACTAGGATTTTAAGAAAGTTACTAGGTTTTTAAGAAAGTTACTAGGTTTTTGGGGTTTTTTGGAAAGTTACTAGGATTTTAAGAAAGTTACTAGGTTTTTAAGAAAGTTACTAGGTTTTTGAGGTTTTTTGGAAGGTTACTAGGATTTTAAGAAAGTTACTAGGTTTTTAAGAAAGTTACTAGATTTTTGGGGTTTTTTGGAAAGTTACTAGGATTTTAAGAAAGTTACTAGGTTTTTAAGAAAGTTACTAGGTTTTTGGGGTTTTTTGGAAGGTTACTAGGTTTTTAAGAAAGTTACTAGGTTTTTAAGAAAGTTACTAGGTTTTTGAGGTTTTTTGGAAGGTTACTAGGATTTTAAGAAAGTTACTAGGTTTTTAAGAAAGTTACTAGGTTTTTGGGGTTTTTTGGAAAGTTACTAGGATTTTAAGAAAGTTACTAGGTTTTTAAGAAAGTTACTAGGTTTTTGGGGTTTTTTGGAAGGTTACTAGGATTTTAAGAAAGTTACTAGGTTTTTGGGGTTTGTTGGAAGGTTACTAGGATTTTAAGAAAGTTACTAGGTTTTTAAGAAAGTTACTAGATTTTTGGGGTTTTCTGGAAAGTTACTAGGTTTTTAAGAAAGTTACTAGGTTTTTAAGAAAGTTACTAGGTTTTTAAGAAAGTTACTAGGTTTTTGAGGTTTTTTGGAAGGTTACTAGGATTTTAAGAAAGTTACTAGGTTTTTAAGAAAGTTACTAGGTTTTTGGGGTTTTTTGGAAAGTTACTAGGATTTTAAGAAAGTTACTAGGTTTTTAAGAAAATTACTAAGTTTTTAAGAAAGTTACTAGGTTTTTGGGGTTTTTTGGAAAGTTACTAGGATTTTAAGAAAGTTACTAGGTTTTTAAGAAAGTTACTAGGTTTTTAAGAAAGTTACTAGGTTTTTAAGAAAGTTACTAGGTTTTTGGGGTTTTTTGGAAAGTTACTAGGATTTTAAGAAAGTTACTAGGTTTTTAAGAAAGTTACTAGATTTTTGGGGTTTTTTGGAAAGTTACTAGGATTTTAAGAAAGTTACTAGGTTTTTAAGAAAGTTACTAGATTTTTGGGGTTTTTTGGAAAGTTACTAGGATTTTAAGAAAGTTACTAGGTTTTTAAGAAAGTTACTAGGTTTTTGGGGTTTTTTGGAAAGTTACTAGGATTTTAAGAAAGTTACTAGGTTTTTAAGAAAGTTACTAGATTTTTGGGGTTTTTTGGAAAGTTACTAGGATTTTAAGAAAGTTACTAGGTTTTTAAGAAAGTTACTAGGTTTTTGGGGTTTTTTGGAAAGTTACTAGGATTTTAAGAAAGTTACTAGGTTTTTAAGAAAGTTACTAGGTTTTTAAGAAAGTTACTAGGTTTTTGGGGTTTGTTGGAAGGTTACTAGGATTTTAAGAAAGTTACTAGGTTTTTAAGAAAGTTACTAGGTTTTTAAGAAAGTTACTAGGTTTTTGAGGTTTTTTGGAAGGTTACTAGGATTTTAAGAAAGTTACTAGGTTTTTAAGAAAGTTACTAGGTTTTTGGGGTTTTTTGGAAAGTTACTAGGATTTTAAGAAAGTTACTAGGTTTTTAAGAAAGTTACTAGGTTTTTGGGGTTTTTTGGAAAGTTACTAGGATTTTAAAAAAGTTACTAGGTTTTTAAGAAAGTTACTAGGTTTTTAAGAAAGTTACTAGGTTTTTGGGGTTTTTTGGAAAGTTACTAGGATTTTAAGAAAGTTACTAGGTTTTTAAGAAAGTTACTAGGTTTTTAAGAAAGTTACTAGGTTTTTGGGGTTTTTTGGAAAGTTACTAGGATTTTAAGAAAGTTATTAGGTTTTTAAGAAAGTTACTAGGTTTTTAAGAAAGTTACTAGGTTTTTGGGGTTTTTTGGAAGGTTACTAGGATTTTAAGAAAGTTACTAGGTTTTTAAGAAAGTTACTAGGTTTTTGGGGTTTTTTGGAAGGTTACTAGGTTTTTAAGAAAGTTACTAGGTTTTTAAGAAAGTTACTAGGTTTTTGAGGTTTTTTGGAAGGTTACTAGGATTTTAAGAAAGTTACTAGGTTTTTAAGAAAGTTACTAGGTTTTTGGGGTTTTTTGGAAAGTTACTAGGATTTTAAGAAAGTTACTAGGTTTTTAAGAAAGTTACTAGGTTTTTGGGGTTTTTTGGAAAGTTACTAGGATTTTAAGAAAGTTACTAGGTTTTTAAGAAAGTTACTAGGTTTTTGGGGTTTTTTGGAAAGTTACTAGGATTTTAAGAAAGTTACTAGGTTTTTAAGAAAGTTACTAGGTTTTTGAGGTTTTTTGGAAGGTTACTAGGATTTTAAGAAAGTTACTAGGTTTTTAAGAAAGTTACTAGATTTTTGGGGTTTTTTGGAAAGTTACTAGGATTTTAAGAAAGTTACTAGGTTTTTAAGAAAGTTACTAGGTTTTTGGGGTTTTTTGGAAGGTTACTAGGTTTTTAAGAAAGTTACTAGGTTTTTAAGAAAGTTACTAGGTTTTTGAGGTTTTTTGGAAGGTTACTAGGATTTTAAGAAAGTTACTAGGTTTTTAAGAAAGTTACTAGGTTTTTGGGGTTTTTTGGAAAGTTACTAGGATTTTAAGAAAGTTACTAGGTTTTTAAGAAAGTTACTAGGTTTTTGGGGTTTTTTGGAAAGTTACTAGGATTTTAAGAAAGTTACTAGGTTTTTAAGAAAGTTACTAGGTTTTTGGGGTTTTTTGGAAGGTTACTAGGTTTTTAAGAAAGTTACTAGGTTTTTGGGGTTTGTTGGAAGGTTACTAGGATTTTAAGAAAGTTACTAGGTTTTTAAGAAAGTTACTAAGTTTTTAAGAAAGTTACTAGGTTTTTGGGGTTTTTTGGAAAGTTACTAGGATTTTAAGAAAGTTACTAGGTTTTTGGGGTTTGTTGGAAGGTTACTAAAAATTTAAGAAAGTTACTAGGTTTTTAAGAAAGTTACTAGGTTTTTAAGAAAGTTACTAGGTTTTTGGGGTTTTTTGGAAGGTTACTAGGTTTTTAAGATAGTTACTAGGTTTTTGGGGTTTGTTGGAAGGTTACTAGGATTTTAAGAAAGTTACTAGGTTTTTAAGAAAGTTACTAGGTTTTTAAGAAAGTTACTAGGTTTTTGGGGTTTTTTGGAAGGTTACTAGGTTTTTAAGAAACAGTCATAACCTTGTGAAATATAGTCATAACCTTGTGAAAAGTCATAACCTTGTGAAAAGTCATAACCTTGTGAAAAGTCATAACCTTGTGAAAAGTCATCACCTTGTGAAAAGTCATCACCTTGTGAAAAGTCATCACCTTGTGAAAAATAGTCATAACCTTGTGAAAAGTCATAACCTTGTGAGGAATAGTCATAAAGTAGTAACCTTCCAAAAAACCTAGTAACCTTCCAAAAAACCTAGTAACTTTCTTAAAATCCTAGTAACCTTCCAAAAAACCCCAAAAACCTAGTAACTTTCTTAAAAACCTAGTAACTTTCTTAAAATCCTAGTAACCTTCCAAAAAACTCCAAAAACCTAGTAACTTTCTTAAAAACCTAGTAACTTTCTTAAAATCCTAATAACCTTCCATAAAACCCCAAAAACCTAGTAACTTTCTTAAAAACCTAGTAACTTTCTTAAAAACCTAGTAACCTTCCAAAAAACCTAGTAACTTTCTTAAAATCCTAGTAACCTTCCAAAAAACACCAAAAACCTAGTAACTTTCTTAAAAACCTAGTAACTTTCTTAAAATCCTAGTAACCTTCCAAAAAACCCCAAAAACCTAGTAACTTTCTTAAAAACCTAGTAACTTTCTTAAAATCCTAGTAACCTTCCAGAAAACCCCAAAAACCTAGTAACTTTCTTAAAAACCTAGTAACTTTCTTAAAATCCTAGTAACCTTCCAAAAAACCCCAGAAACCTAGTAACTTTCTTAAAAACCTAGTAATTTTCTTAAAATCCCAATAACATTCCAAAAAACCCCAAAAACCTAGTAACTTTCTTAAAAACCTAGTAACTTTCTTAAAATCCTAGTAACCTTTCAAAAAACACCAAAAACCTAGTAACCTTCCAAAAAACCTAGTAACTTTCTTAAAATCTTAATAACTTTCCAAAAAACCCCAAAAACCTAGTAACTTTCTTAAAAACTTAGTAACATTCTTAAAATCCTAGTAACCTTCCAAAAAACCCCAAAAACCTAGTAACTTTCTTAAAAACCTAGTAACTTTCTTCAAATCCTAGTAACCTTCCAAAAAACCCCAAAAACCTAGTAACTTTCTTAAAATCCTAGTAACCTTCCAAAAAAACCCAAAAACCTAGTAACTTTCTTAAAAACCTAGTAACTTTCTTAAAAACCTAGTAATTTTCTTAAAAACCTAGTAACTTTCTTAAAATTTTAGTAACTTTCCAAAAAACTTAGTAATTTTCTTAAAAACCTAGTAACCTTCCAAAAACCTAATAACCTTCCAAAAATCTTAGTAACTTTCTTATAAACCTAGTAACTTTCTTAAAAACCTAGTAACTTTCTTAAAAACCTAGTAACCTTCCAAGAAACCTAGTAACTTTCTTAAAAACCTAGTAACTTTCTTAAAATCCTAGTAACCTTTCAAAAATCCTAGTAACTTTCTTAAAAATCTAGTAACTTTCTTAAAAATCTAGTAACTTTCTTAAAAACCTAGTAACCTTTCAAAAATCCTAGTAACTTTCTTAAAAACCTAGTAACTTTCTTAAAATCCTAGTAACTTTCTTAAAAACCCAGTAACTTTCTTAAAAATCTAGTAACTTTTTTAAAAACCTAGTAACCTTTCAAAAATCCTAGTAACTTTCTTAAAAACCTAGTAACTTTCTTAAAAATCTAGTAACCTTCCAAAAATCCTAGTAAATTTCTTAAAAACCTAGTAACTTTCTTAAAAACATAGTAACTTTCTTAAAAATCTAGTAACTTTCTTAAAAACCTAGTAACCTTTCAAAAATCCTAGTAACTTTCTTAAAAACCTAGTATCCTTCCAAAAATTTTAGTAACTTTATTAAAAACCTAGTAACTTTCTTAAAATTTTAGTAACTTTCCAAAAAACCTAGTAACTTTCTTAAAAACTTAGTAACCTTCCAAAAATCTTAGTAACTTTCTTATAATCCTAGTAACTTTCCAAAAATCCTAGTAACTTTCTTAGAAACCTAGTAACTTTCTTAAAAACCTAGTAACTTTCTTAAAATCCTAGTAACCTTCCAAAAAACCCCAAAAACCTAGTAACTTTCTTAAAATCCTAGTAACCTTCCAAAAAACCCCAAAAACCTAGTAACTTTCTTAAAAACCTAGTAACTTTCTTAAAAACCTAGTAACTTTCTTAAAATCCTAGTAACCTTCCAAAAAACCCCAAAAACCTAGTAACTTTCTTAAAAACCTAGTAACTTTCTTAAAATCCTAGTAACCTTCCAAAAAACACCAAAAACCTAGTAACTTTCTTAAAATCCTAGTAACTTTCCAAAAAACCCCAAAAACCTAGTAACTTTCTTAAAAACCTAGTAACTTTCTTAAAATCCTAGTAACCTTCCACAAAACCCCAAAAACCTAGTAACTTTCTTAAAAACCTAGTAACTTTCTTAAAATCCTAGTAACCTTCCAAAAAACCCCAAAAACCTAGTAACTTTCTTAAAATCCTAATAACCTTCCAAAAAACCCCAAAAACCTAGTAACTTTCTTAAAAACCTAGTAACTTTCTTAAAATCCTAGTAACCTTCCAAAAAACCCCAAAAACCTAGTAACTTTCTTAAAAACCTAGTAACTTTCTTAAAATCCTAGTAACCTTCCAAAAAACCCCAAAAACCTAGTAACTATCTTAAAAATTTAGTAACCTTCCAAAAAACCTAGTAACTTTCTTAAAAACCTAGTAACTTTCTTAAAAACCTAGTAACTTTCTTAAAATCATAGTAACCTTCCAAAAAAACCCAAAAACCTAGTAACTTTCTTAAAAACCTAGTAACTTTCTTAAAATCCTAGTAACCTTCCAAAAAACCCCAAAAACCTAGTAACTTTCTTAAAAACCTAGTAACTTTCTTAAAATCCTAGTAACCTTCCAAAAAACCCCAAAAACCTAGTAACTTTCTTAAAAACCTAGTAACTTTTTTAAAATCCTAATAACCTTCCAAAAAACCCCAAAAACCTAGTAACTTTCTTAAAAACCTAGTAACTTTCTTAAAATCCTAGTAACCTTCCACAAAACCCCAAAAACCTAGTAACTTTCTTAAAAACCTAGTAACTTTCTTAAAATCCTAGTAACCTTCCAAAAAACCCCAAAAACCTAGTAACTTTCTTAAAAACCTAGTAACTTTCTTAAAATCCTAATAACCTTCCAAAAAACCCCAAAAACCTAGTAACTTTCTTAAAAACCTAGTAACTTTCTTAAAATCCTAGTAACCTTCCAAAAAACCCCAAAAACCTAGTAACTTTCTTAAAAACCTAGTAACTTTCTTAAAAACCTAGTAACTTTCTTAAAATCCTAGTAACCTTCCAAAAAACCCCAAAAACCTAGTAACTTTCTTAAAAACCTAGTAACTTTCTTAAAATCCTAGTAACTTTCCAAAAAACACCAAAAACCTAGTAACTTTCCTAAAATCCTGGTAACCTTCCAAAAAACCCCAAAAACCTAGTAACTTTCTTAAAAACCTAGTAACTTTCTTAAAATCCTAGTAACCTTCCAAAAAACCCCAAAAACCTAGTAACTTTCTTAAAAACCTAGTAACTTTCTTAAAATCCTAGTAACCTTCCAAAAAACACCAAAAACCTAGTAACTTTCTTAAAAACCTAGTAACTTTCTTAAAATCCTAATAACCTTCCAAAAAACCCCAAAAACCTAGTAACTTTCTTAAAAACCCAGTAACTTTCTTAAAATCCTAGTAACCTTCCAAAAAACCCCAAAAACCTAGTAACTTTCTTAAAAACCTAGTAACTTTCTTAAAATCCTAATAACCTTCCAAAAAACCCCAAAAACCTAGTAACTTTCTTAAAAACCTAGTAACTTTCTTAAAATCCTAGTAACCTTCCAAAAAACCCCAAAAACCTAGTAACTTTCTTAAAAACCTAGTAACTTTCTTAAAATCCTAGTAACCTTCCAAAAAACACCAAAAACCTAGTAACTTTCTTAAAAACCTAGTAACTTTCTTAAAATCCTAGTAACCTTCCAAAAAACACCAAAAACCTAGTAACTTTCTTAAAAACCTAGTAACTTTCTTAAAATCCTAGTAACCTTCCAAAAAACCCCAAAAACCTAGTAACTTTCTTAAAAACCTAGTAACTTTCTTAAAATCCTTGCCCTTGCTCTATCAAAAAACAAGTAAAAATTTGTGGCGCCCTCTTGCGGATTGGGTTGAACTAATATTTGACACTGTTGTCATGACAACAGATATATTATTTATTTTATAAAGGGCGCGCGAGCCTCAAATCTATCAAAAATTTAGTAAAAATTCGTGGCGCCCTGCGGCAGATTGGGTTGAACTACTATTTGACACTGTTGCCATGACAACAGAGATAATATTTTATTTATGAAGGGCGCGCGCACGCGCGCGCCCCTTTCGTAAAATAATTTACCCCAAATCTAACAAAAAATATATATAGAGAGAGAGAGAGAGATAAAAAGAGATAAAAAATGACATTAGGTTGCCATGACAACAATATTATAAATTTTACAGTATGACTGTTAACACAAGATGCGGACATAATATTATGGACATAACTTTATAATCTTGGAAAAAACACTCATAACCTTGTGAAAAACAGACAAAATCTTGTGAAAAACAGACATAATCTTGTGAAAAACAGACATAACCTTGTAAAAAACAGTCATAACCTTGTGAAAAACAGACATAATCTTGTGAAAAACTTTATAATCTTGTAAAAAAACAATCGTAACCTTGTAAAAAGCAGTCATAATCTTGTAAAAAATAGTCATAACCTTGTAAAAAACAGTCATAACCTTGTAAAAACCAGTCATAACCTTGTAAAAAACCAGTCATAACCTTGAAAAAAACAGTCATAACCTTGAAAAAAACAATCATAACCTTGTAAAAAACAGTCATAATCTTGTAAAAAAACAGTCATAACCTTGTAAAAAACAGTCATAACCTTGTAAAAAAACAGTCATAACCTTGTAAAAAACAATCATAACTTTGAAAAAAACAGTCATAACCTTGTAAAAACCAGTCATAACCTTGTGAAAAATAGTCATAACCTTGTGAAAAATAGTCATAACCTTGTGAAAAGTCATAACCTTGTGAAAAGTCATAACCTTGTGAAAAATAATCATAACCTTGTGAAAAGTCATAACCTTGTGAAAAAACCCCAAAAACCTAGTAACTTTCTTAAAAACCTAGTAACTTTCTTAAAATCCTAGTAACCTTCAAAAAAAACCCCAAAAACCTAGTAACCTTCCAAAAAACCTAGTAACTTTCTTAAAATCCTAGTAACCTAAACCAGAGATAAAATAACATTTGGTTGTCATGATAACAAGAAAGAGAAAGAAAGAGAGAGAGAGAGAGATAAAGACAGAAAGAAATAGAAAAAGAGAGAGAGAGATAAAGAGAGATATGTATGATATAAACATAATGTGCATATTAGATGACAATAAAAATAGAAAAGATAGAGAGAGAGAGAGAGAGAGAGATATGTATTTTACTATTATTGAGTACATTTTATATTGTATATTTATAAAGCGCGCGCCCCATAGAACACAGTATATAAATATAAAAGTATTAAAAGTGCTTAAAATCATGTAAAATTGTTAAAATCGCGCTTAAAATCATGCAAAATTGTTAAAATCGCCTGTGTGTGTTTGTTTGATGGTGTGTGTGTGTGTGTGTGTGTGTGATGTTGTGTGTATATGTGTGTGTGTGAGAGATATCGCATTCAAAAATTGAATATATGTATATGTCAATAAACATAGATAGCTTTGGAAAAAAAAGAATCTCACTACCAAATTGAAAAATGTCAAATTAATATATCGAAAAATGATAAAAATACCTTTTATAGAAGAATCCCCCCAAAGAATCTCATCGTGCACCATTTAGCAGGTACGTTTAGCCACAATTTAATATGCGACAACTTAAGGTTGGCGAATTTTTACCACCCGAAATCGTATTATAATTTCATGCGCGCATAGCTCCCTTGTGTGTAGTATTGATACATACATACAGATACAGAATATATATATATATATATATATATATATATATATATATATATATATATATACAGTGGCGTAGCTAGAAACTTGTCAAGAGGGGGGCTTAATAATATTAATCAATAAAGATAATCTTGTCAAAAACAGACATAACCTTGTAAAAAAACAGTCATAACTTTGTAAAAAAACAGACAATCTTGTGAAAAACTTCATAATCTTGTAAAAAACAGTCATAATCTTGCGAAAAACAGTCATAACCTTGTGAAAAACTTTATAATCTTGTAAAAAACAGTCATAATCTTGTGAAAAACAAACATAATCTTGTGAAAAACAGACATAATCTTGTGAAAAACTTTATAATCTTGTAAAAAACAGTCATAATCTTGTGAAAAACAAACATAATCTTGTGAAAAACAGACATAATCTTGTGAAAAACTTTATAATCTTGTAAAAAACAGTTATAATCTTGTAAAAAAACAGTCATAACCTTGTGAAAAACAGTCATAACCTTGGAAAAAACAATCATAACCTTGTGAAAAACAATCATAATCTTGTGAAAAACTTTATAATCTTGTAAAAAACAGTCATAACCTTGTAAAAAACAGTCATAACCTTGGAAAAAACAATCATAACTTTGTGAAAAACAATCATAATCTTGTGAAAAACTTTATAATCTTGTAAAAAACAGTCATAACCTTGTAAAAAACAGTCATAACCTTGGAAAAAACAATCATAACCTTGTGAAAAACAATCATAATCTTGTGAAAAACTTTATAATCTTGTAAAAAACAGTCATAACCTTGTAAAAAACAGTCATAACCTTGGAAAAAACAATCATAACCTTGTGAAAAACAGACATAATCTTGTGAAAAACTTTATAATCTTGTAAAAAACAGTCATAACCTTGTAAAAAACAGTCATAACCTTGGAAAAAACAATCATAACCTTGTGAAAAACAATCATAATCTTGTGAAAAACTTTATAATCTTGTAAAAAACAGTCATAACCTTGTAAAAAACAGTCATAACCTTGGAAAAAACAATCATAACCTTGTGAAAAACAATCATAATCTTGTGAAAAACTTTATAATCTTGTAAAAAACAGTCATAACCTTGTAAAAAACAGTCATAACCTTGGAAAAAACAATCATAACCTTGTGAAAAACAATCATAATCTTGTTCGTAACTTTATAATCTTGTAAAAAACAGTCATAACCTTGTAAAAAACAGTCATAACCTTGGAAAAAACAATCATAACCTTGTGAAAAACAATCATAATCTTGTGAAAAACAATCATAATCTTGTGAAAAACTTTATAATCTTGTAAAAAACAGTCATAACCTTGTAAAAAACAGTCATAACCTTGGAAAAAACAATCATAACCTTGTGAAAAACAATCATAATCTTGTGAAAAACTTTATAATCTTGTAAAAAACAGTCATAACCTTGTAAAAAACAGTCATAACCTTGGAAAAAACAATCATAACCTTGTGAAAAACAATCATAATCTTGTGAAAAACTTTATAATCTTGTAAAAAACAGTCATAACCTTGTAAAAAACAGTCATAACCTTGGAAAAAACAATCATAACCTTGTGAAAAACAATCATAATCTTGTGAAAAACTTTATAATCTTGTAAAAAACAGTCATAACCTTGTAAAAAACAGTCATAACCTTGGAAAAAACAATCATAACCTTGTGAAAAACAATCATAATCTTGTGAAAAACTTTATAATCTTGTAAAAAACAGTCATAACCTTGTAAAAAACAGTCATAACCTTGGAAAAAACAATCATAACCTTGTGAAAAACAATCATAATCTTGTGAAAAACTTTATAATCTTGTAAAAAAACAGTCATAACCTTGTAAAAAACAGTCATAACCTTGGAAAAAACAATCATAACCTTGTGAAAAACAATCATAATCTTGTGAAAAACTTTATAATCTTGTAAAAAACAGTCATAACCTTGTAAAAAACAGTCATAACCTTGGAAAAAACAATCATAACCTTGTGAAAAACAATCATAATCTTGTGAAAAACTTTATAATCTTGTAAAAAACAGTCATAACCTTGGAAAAAACAGTCATAACCTTGGAAAAAACAATCATAACCTTGTGAAAAACAATCATAATCTTGTGAAAAACTTTATAATCTTGTAAAAAACAGTCATAACCTTGTAAAAAACAGTCATAACCTTGGAAAAAACAATCATAACCTTGTGAAAAACAATCATAATCTTGTGAAAAACTTTATAATCTTGTAAAAAACAGTCATAACCTTGTGAAAAACATTGATAATCTTGTGATTTTAAGTAAAATTTTAAAATTTTTATGACTTTATATAAAATTTTAAAGATTTTACATGATTCTAAGTGAAATTGTAAAAATTTTAAGTGATTTTAAGTGAAATTTAATTAAAGTTACTAGGTTTTTGGGGTTTTTTGGAAGGTTACTAGGATTTTAAGAAAGTTACTAGGTTTTTAAGAAAGTTACTAGGTTTTTGGGGTTTTTTGGAAGGTTACCAGGATTTTAAGAAAGTTACTAGGTTTTTAAGAAAGTTACTAGGTTTTTGGGGTTTTTTGGAAGGTTACTAGGATTTTAAGAAAGTTACTAGGTTTTTAAGAAAGTTACTAGGTTTTTGGGGTTTTTTGGAAGGTTACCAGGATTTTAAGAAAGTTACTAGGTTTTTAAGAAAGTTACTAGGTTTTTGGGGTTTTTTGGAAGGTTACCAGGATTTTAAGAAAGTTACTAGGTTTTTAAGAAAGTTACTAGGTTTTTGGGGTTTTTTGGAAGGTTACCAGGATTTTAAGAAAGTTACTAGGTTTTTAAGAAAGTTACTAGGTTTTTGGGGTTTTTTGGAAGGTTACCAGGATTTTAAGAAAGTTACTAGGTTTTTAAGAAAGTTACTAGGTTTTTGGGGTTTTTTAGAAGTTTACTAGGATTTTAAGAAAGTTACTAGGTTTTTAAGAAAGTTACTAGGTTTTTAAGAAAGTTACTAGGTTTTTGGGGTTTTTTGGAAGGTTACTAGAATTTTTGAAAACGAAATAAATTTTTAACATAAACATAAAATCGTATTTTGATTTGTTTTGAATTTTTAATCGTTTGACCAATGTCATTTTAGACTTTCACGAACTTCATTGTAATGTTTTGATAGTTTTTTAGTAACCTTGTGAAAAACAGACATAAGCTTGTGAAAAAAGTCATAACCTTGTGAAAAGTTATAACCTTGTGAAAAGTTATAACCTTGTGAAAAACAGTCATAACCTTGTGAAATATAGTTTTAACCTTGTGAAAAGTCATAATCTTGTAAAAAGTCATAACCTTGTGAAAAATACTCATAACCTTGTGAAATATAGTTTTAACCTTGTGAAAAGTCATAATCTTGTAGAAAATAGTCTTAACCTTGTGGAAAATAGTCATAACCTTCCAAAAACTTAATAACCTTCCAAAAAACCTAGTTACCTTCCAAAAAACATACTAACCTTCCAAAAAACTAAATAACCTTCCAAAAAACAAGGGAGCTATAAGCGCATGCAATTAAAATGCGATTTCGGGCGGTAAAAATGCGCCAATCTTAAGTTGTTGCATATTAAATTATAGCTAAACGTACCTGCTAAATGGTGCACGATGAGATTCTCTTGGGGAATTCTTCTATAAAAGGTATTTTTATCATTTTTCGTTATATTAATTTGACATTTATCAATTTGGTAGTGAGATTCTTTTTTTTTTGTCATAGCTATCTCAGTTTATTACATAGATATATTATATTTTTGATTGCGATATTAAACACACACACACACACACACACACATACACACACAGACACGATTTTTAACAATTTTACATGATTTTATCAGCGATTTTAATAATTTTAGATGATTTTAAGAGCGATTGAATGAATTTTATATGATTTTAAGAGCGATTTTAATAATTTTACATGATTTTAAGCGCGATTGAAAGAATTTTATATGATTTTAAGAGCGATTTCAATGATTTTTCATGATTTTAAGCACGAGATTGTCAGTATTCAGTATTCAGTTAATATACAATGTGTCTCAAAATTTTATATACAAATTTTACATGATTTTAAGCGCGGTTGTAAGGATTTTACACGATTTTAAGCGCGATTTTAACAATTTTACATGATTTTAAGCGCGGTTGTAAGGATTTTACACGATTTTAAGCGCGATTTTAACAATTTTACACGATTTTAAGCGCGATTTTAACAATTTTACATGATTTTAAGCGCGGCTGTAACGATTTTGCACGATTTTAAGCGCGATTTTAACAATTTTACACGATTTTAAGCGCGATTTTAACAATTTTACATGATTTTAAGCGCGGTTGTAAGGATTTTACACGATTTTAAGCGCGATTTTAACAATTTTACACGATTTTAAGCGCGATTTTAACAATTTTACATGATTTTAAGCGCGGTTGTAAGGATTTTGCATGATTTTAGGCGCGGTTGTAAGGATTTTACACGATTTTAAGCGCGATTTTAACAATTTTACACGATTTTAAGCGCGATTTTAACAATTTTACATGATTTTAAGCGCGATTTTAACAATTTTACACGATTTTAAGCGCGATTTTAACAATTTTACATGATTTTAAGCGCGGTTGTAAGGATTTTACACGATTTTAAACGCGATTTTAACAATTTTACATGATTTTAAGCGCGGTTGTAATGATTTTACACGATTTTAAGCGCGATTTTAACAATTTTACACGATTTTAAGCGCGATTTTAACAATTTTACATGATTTTAAGCGCGGTTGTAAGGATTTTACACAATTTTAAGCGCGATTTTAACAATTTTACATGATTTTAAGCGCGGTTGTAAGGATTTTACACGATTTTAAGCGCGATTTTAACAATTTTACACGATTTTAAGCACGATTTTAACAATTTTACATGATTTTAAGCGCGGTTGTAAGGATTTTACACGATTTTAAGCGCGATTTTAACAATTTTACATGATTTTAAGCGCGGTTGTAAGGATTTTACACGATTTTAAACGCGATTTTAACAATTTTACATGATTTTAAGCGCGTTTTTAACAATTTTACATGATTTTAAGCGCGATTTTTATTATTGAAGGGTTTTTTGAAGGTTACTAGGATTTTAAGAAAGTTACTAAGTTTTTAAGAAAGTTACTAGGTTTTTGGGGTTTTTTGGAAGGTTATTAGGATTTTAAGAAAGTTACTAGGTTTTTAAGAAAGTTACTAGGATTTTAAGAAAGTTACTAGGTATTTAAGAAAGTTACTAGGTTTTTAAGAAAGTTACTAGGTTTTTGGGGTTTTTTGGAAGGTTACTAGGATTTTAAGAAAGTTACTAGGTTTTTGGGGTTTTTTGGAAGGTTAACAATTTTACATGATTTTAAGCGCGGTTGTAAGGATTTTACACGATTTTAAGCGCGATTTTAACAATTTTACACGATTTTAAGCGCGATTTTAACAATTTTACATGATTTTAAGCACTTTCAATATTTTTATATTTATATACTGTGTCCTTTTATTTATTGTGCTATGGGGCGCGCGCATGCGCGCGCCCTTTATGGATATACAATGTGAAATGTACTCAATAATAGTAAAATACATATCTCTCTCTCTCTCTCTCTCTCTCTATCTTTTCTATTTTTATTGTCATCTAATATGCACATTATGTTTATATCATACATATCTCTCTTTATCTCTCTCTCTCTTTTTCTATTTCTTTCTGTCTTTATCTCTCTCTCTCTCTCTCTCTTTATCTCTCTCTCTCTCTCTTTCTCTCTCTTTCTTTCTCTTTCTTGTTGTCATGACAACCAAATGTCATTTTATCTCTGGTTTAGGTTACTAGGATTTTAAGAAAGTTACTAGGTTTTTTGGAAGGTTACTAAGTTTTTGGGGTTTTTTGGAAGGTTATTAGGATTTTAAGAAAGTTACTAGGTTTTTTAGAAAGTTACTAGGTTTTTGGGGTTTCTTGGAAGGTTACTAGGAATTTTAGAAAGTTACTAGGTTTTTAAGAAAGTTACTAGGTTTTTAAGAAAGTTACTAGGTTTTTAAGAAAGTTACTAGGTTTTTAAGAAAGTTACTAGGTTTTTGGGGTTTTTTGGAAGGTTATTAGGATTTTAAGAAAGTTACTAGGTTTTTAAGAAAGTTACTAGGTTTTTAAGAAAGTTACTAGGCTTTTAAGAAAGTTACTAGGTTTTTAAGAAAGTTACTAGGTTTTTGGGGTTTTTTGGAAGGTTATTAGGATTTTAAGAAAGTTACTAGGTTTTTAAGAAAGTTACTAGGTTTTTGGGGTTTTTTGGAAGGTTACTAGGATTTAAAGAAAGTTACTAGGTTTTTAAGAAAGTTACTAGGTTTTTGGGGTTTTTTGGAAGGTTACTAGGATTTTAAGAAAGTTTCTAGGTTTTTAAGAAAGTTACTAGGTTTTTAAGAAAGTTACTAGGTTTTTTAGAAGGTTACTAGGTTTTTAAGAAAGTTACTAGGTTTTTGGAGTTTTTTGGAAGGTTACTAGGATTTTAAGAAAGTTACTAGGTTTTTAAGAAAGTTACTAGGTTTTTGGGGTTTTTTGGAAGGTTATTAAGATTTTAAGAAAGTTACTAGGTTTTTAAGAAAGTTACTAGGTTTTTGGGGTTTTTTTGGAAGGTTATTAAGATTTTAAGAAAGTTACTAGGTTTTTAAAAAAGTTACTAGGTTTTTGTGGTTTTTTGGAAGGTTATTAAGATTTTAAGAAAGTTACTAGGTTTTTAAGAAAGTTACTAGGTTTTTGGGGTTTTTTGGAAGGTTATTAAGATTTTAAGAAAGTTACTAGGTTTTTAAAAAAGTTACTAGGTTTTTGGGGTTTTTTGGAAGGTTACTAGGATTTTAAGAAAGTTGCTAAGTTTTTAAGAAAGTTACTAGGTTTTTGGGGTTTTTTGGAAGGTTATTAAGATTTTAAGAAAGTTACTAGGTTTTTAAGAAAGTTACTAGGTTTTTATGGTTTTTTGGAAGGTTACTAGGATTTTAAGAAAGTTACTAGGTTTTTAAGAAAGTTACTAGGTTTTTAGGATTTTTTGGAAGGTTACTAGGACTTTAAGAAAGTTGCTAAGTTTTTAAGAAAGTTACTAGGTTTTTGGGGTTTTTTGGAAGGTTACTAGGATTTTAAGAAAGTTACTAGGTTTTTAAGAAAGTTACTAGGTTTTTAGGATTTTTTGGA
>OZ014550.1:41381660-41384160 GCA_963966155.1 Clivina fossor | reverse complement strand
AAAATAAGAAAAGTATAAGAATCAGAAACAATATAATGTATGTATTACAATCAAAATAAAATAAGTTACAATTTCTGGCATAATTGCTTCCAATTTATCTACGAAACGGTTACCATTCCAAATCCTGATTAAGTATTGTAAACAATATATTTCTATCAATTCTACATAATTGACAATGTGTTGCATGAATCTATTCATGATTAAAATTAAATTTTCTACTTAAAAAGCTTCTTAAAATAAATGAAACATAAAAATATTCTATTTGACAGGGTTTGACAAATCCAGTTGGCCAGACAAATTTTGTATAATGTTACTAAAAGAAGAAGAAGAAGAAGAAGAAAAAGAAGAATAAATAGCTGAGGTCAATACAGTTGAATGAATTAACTGCTAACGCAACCAATCACACACTTGCTAAGAAATCTACTTCATTCAATACTTATTGACTTTACCTACAGGACTGTCAAATAAATAATTATGATGAATTATTTTAAATACAATTTGTCACGTTTTTATATAATTATTATTTTTAAACTAAATTTAAATGTTATGTAGAATAATGTCTTGAATAGTTTTATTCAACATTGTCAATTATGTACAAATGATTTAAATTTATTATTTCTTGCTATTTATTCTTCTTCTTCTTAAACTAGAAATATTACACATTATTTGTCTGGCCAACTGGACAGCTTGTAACAAGTGCATTATTTGGTAGAAAATAGTATTGAAAATAGAAATTGTAAGAAAGAAATTATTTGTTTTGATTGTAATACATACATTATTGTATCTGAATCTTTTACTTTCCTTATTTAACTTTCCTTATAACAAAATAAATAATTCTGAATTATAAATCAAATGTAGTTTGTACAAATGAATTAAATTTGAGTTTGTGGTTGTCTGTTGTGACATCATCGGCTGTTGAGTTGAGAGTTGGTGCAGCTGATCCGACATTAATCCTCTTAAAAACATTGATATCGCTCGCTCGCTCGCTCGTCATGGTAATAACCTCTGTATTACAAAAATAAATTTATTATTCATCACAATAAATGTGATTAGAAGCAAGCGTCGTTTCAAACTAAATAGAAACATACATTAAACTTACATAAATTTATGCTAACAAAATAATCTAGTCTGCTAAAATGATTATAACTTTGTAAAGAACTTCGTTCGGTCTGGCGCTGGCTGGCTGGCTGGCTTGCTTTATCCTTTCAAGGGCGTATTCCCTACATATCCTAGAGAATTTTTACACCAGGTTCCCTCTTTAATGCTTGTTGTTTTAATATTTACTAATACATTTGAGAATCGAAACATTTGTTTTAGAAATTCATAAGCGCAAATTGTACAAATACCATTCGGTGTAATTTAGATCTTGGAATCATCCACCTAAAATCAAAAATAAAAGATTAACGAACAGATAACGAGCAGATAGGTAGGTAGTAGATTTTATTTGAAGCTTGAATAATTTTCGCTGAGAAATCACAGCAACAAGACAAAACTTTCTTGCGAGAATCAAAACATTGTTTTATAAATTTATAAGCATCATTCAACACCGAACAGCGCGCATCAGTTTGTACAAATACCATTCGGCGGCAATTTGATCCTGCAATCTACCTAAAATAAGAAAAGTACCTATAACATTCAGATACAATAATGTATATTAATTACAATCAAAACACAAAGTATTTCATTCTTACAATTTCTGACATAATTGTTTCCAATCTATCTACGGAATGTTTGCCATCTGAATCCAGATAAAGTATAGTGAATAATACATTTTTATCACTTGTACATAATTGACAAAGTTGCCTAAAACTATTCATGATTATAATTATTTTTCTCATGAAACATATAAAAATATTGTATTTGACAACAGTGCATTTTTAGGTTAACTTATAAAAATCTGTCAGTCGAAAAAGAATCTAGTTGGCCAGATGAATTTTGGTAATGTAATTATTTGCTATTCAGCAAAATGTAACTTATTAAAATTTTACATATGTATATTATTGTAAAACGTGAAATCTAAATGTTATTTCAAATAATTGTTTTTAATTACTATAAAAATTAATATGTATTTACAACATGTAGGTATTTCTAACACAACATTCACCTGGTCAACTCTAGTTTCACCTTGCAAAATAATGCTGTCTTCCTATTGGCTGAGACGGTCCGTCTAAGAATGTGACTGCAAGAGGGGGGGTGGTGAGGGGTAAGGGGTGAGTAAGCACGCTGTAACACGTACCAAATATGTTTGTTTTTTACAAGGTTAAATTTTCAATAAAATTATATATGCAATTTTGTAAGAATTTTAGATTATTTTAACCAAGGTTGGGGACAGATTTTACATGATTTTAAATAAAATTATATATGCAATTTTGTAAGAATACAATAAATGAGTAGTTGGAGTGGTATGATTGAGAGAGTGGCTTGCGTGCAGCAAAAGTTTTCAAGTAGTAGGAATAAAAGAGAGCATGTATGAAAGGAGGAATTATGAATTTAATATCTC